>BCJD01000001.1:960613-1062826 GCA_001600195.1 Yarrowia keelungensis | reverse complement strand
AATGTCACCATGTCAAAGGATACTCACAGTAGATCCTCCCTCAATGCCGCAAATAGAATTCAAGTCGATAGGTGCTTGAGACGAAGCACATGTGTGATGTATTGTTGGTGGTGATGATGATGTAAGATGAAAGTGTACGGAAGAAGAAGAGTAATCTGGGGATTTAAGCGTCCTATTTATGTTCTAAAATAAGCTATAGAAAGAGATCACCTTAAAACAGACTCCATCTTAATGACAATCGAGTGAAGTATTGAGGGGAGCACAACAGAACATATCTGGCAAAATGTTTCTCCATCCCAGTTGTTTTACAAGGTACCTATCACCAGTCTTCTGGCAATAGAGTTGCACTAAGGTTTCTATCTCATCTCGTCCCTGCATAATCAACGCTAGAGTCAGAGATACTTCCAGTCCTCTCACCTGAGTAAATCCAAATAAGCTATAGCAAAATAGACTATTGTTGGGGGTGGCGTGAGAAAATGGGCCCACTTTTACCCCACTTTTGAGAATAAGGTTATCACAACATTTTGTTGAGTTACACAAATAGCTGAACCAATAGCTAAGTTTTTGTGCAGAAAATGAAAAAGAAGCGTTAATATTGAAGTAGTGTTCAAGTAAATAGTGCCTCAATGACTGGAAACGCCCACTGCTGAAGATGGAAGTGTTTTTTTCGTGATATGAGTCTGATACCAGGAGCTACATTAAATCCCTCACTTATCAACAATTACCCAACAGATTCAGATCTATAGCTTATTTTTACTCAACATTTTCGTGAAACTACGTAGAAATAGGTCCATCACGACAAACTCTCAACTGATTACTCTGAAAATGGTCCCCAAAGCAGCGGAATTCAACTAAGCTAGATACTAGGGTCTTTTGATGCCGATTGAATAAACGATTAGTGCGTTGTATTAAATCCCTCACTTTACTCAACAGATTTCGGGGCACCTTCCGCCTATAGCTTAAAATCATCACCTGATTATGTCAGCGGGTTAAACTTAGTAAGCCGATTAAGAGACGCTTACATAATCAAAGTGGATTAAGGTGCGATTACGTAATCAATAATATAGAAAGACTTGTAAAATTGGACTACGAAGAATGAAAAGAGAATGAAGTGTTGCAGGACTTTTTTTCGGCCGTCTATTATCGACTGGTACAGTAGCCCTCGTTGATGCTGCTGCTGAGTAACCCATTTTATATATTACGTAATCCAAAGAAGAAAAGCTTAATCGACGGAAACGAGGAAAAATTACGTAAGCTAAGGGAGAAAGCTTAATTGCAAGAGCTGAACGATTACATAATCAAATGATTAAAGTTTAATTACAGTGATTACGTAACACGATTTAGAGTGGACTTCCAAATAAGGATATATATCATGGCAATGGATTAGATGGAGATAAAATACCGTAAATGACTAATTAGCACCGCTACACTGGATGAAAATGATTCTTATATCGTCCAGAACTAACAAATACTCCAGTCTGAGCGTCTCTCAATGCTCTGTTAAAATCAGAGACCATATCTGCACGCGGAAAAGTCTAATTCAGATTGCGAATATGTGGTTTTGATTTATTTTCACTAATGACCATGAATCCTGCTTTTTGACGTCGAAAAAGCCGAATTATCGCAAATTTCCTCAAATTTGGTTCCCCAGATAATAGAGTTTTACTCAAAAGAGTAAATAACCTTCTTTTATTGCTTCAACAGTTAGTTTAATGTAGTCTTGAATGGTTAAGGAACATAAGTAAATATTATTATTGTATTTGAGACCACGCTGTTTTAGGGACAGCGAGTCTCTAATTCAGTGATATAAAGACCCATGTTGCTCACAGTCACTTCAAATTAGTTCTCTTATAATTTATAGTCAATTTTTTACGCTCTCTGCTTTTAATGCTGAAGAAAAGTCATTTATGATTACATAATCTTAAGTGACGTCATAGCTTATTGAGATCTTTGATGAGTCCAAATCAGACGAAAGGCGATATCTAGTAACGTTAGAATAGTATCTGGATGTTGAAATAGACTTCTAAGATGCTAAAATTGATAGCCTTGCTCTTGTATGGGCCACTATACTCTTAAAATTAGGCGAGTTCCCCTTTTTCAAGCTACGGATTACATAAGCCACATATGATTACATAATCAATATTTGAAGTGTCAGCCAAAGCTTCAATTTAACCCAAAACGACTAAAGAAAAATAGATTCAGAGTCCAGAGATCCATAGGACTCTAATGAACTACTTCTTGTCCGCTTCCCAGACATGACATAATTTTCTCAGAATTGCTGAAAGTCCACCATCCTGGCGAAATTCTGAAAATAAGCTCTTCCAAAAAATTCGATTTTCAGAAAATTCGAAAAAGTCGGAATCAAGGGTGTAATTAAGGTTATGAGATTTCACTGGAGTATTAGAAAAGGATATAATGCTCTGAAGATTATGAGAATACCTTAGCTGTACTCGCCCGAGGCTGAAGTTTATCGCTATGTTTTTATTTTTCTTGCGAGGCTATTATTAAGTAAAACCATGCTTAGTCAGCAAATCTGAAAACGTCAAAAAGTGAACATTTTCCGGGCCAAGTGCCAGGCGGATTTCAGAATTTTGAACTTTTTGGTAAACGACAACTAATCGACTCAGAAGGTAGCCTGGGTGATACTACAGATCTCAGCCTATCGAATGGTACAGATCTTGAGCAGTTGGTGTTCTTATGATAGGTATTAGGAGGAGCTTGAGGTAGCCGATTAATAAGCAAATAGAGTGAATCACAGTAAAGTGGGACATGCCATCTGAAAAAGATACATCTGAGTTATTTGAGAAGTTGTTGTTCAGAAGATCAATTCAGGAAAAAACTGATAAGCAGCTTGAAGTGGTTTATCATTGGGATTCCCTCAAAATTGGTAGTGCGGCTTTATTTGAAGTAAACGCTCCAACTATAATGGTAATTCCCAACTAATGTTAACTATAGTTCAACAACTTTCTTTACGATCACGAAAGACTTGAAGAGAAGCTCTGATAGGTTGAATAAGAACATCTTAGACAATCTTACAGGGGTTTCTTTATATGTATTTCTTTTAAGGGTCCATATCTCTCATTTGTTCCTTGTAATCGCTAGTTTATGGCATAGATTACCTAGTTTGTGGCATAGATTACCTGGTTTATGGTATAGAATAGCTAGTTTATGGCATAGAATAGTGAATTTATGGCATAGAATATCTGATTATGGCATAGAATACAGAATACAGTACACCGTAAGCACCCTCACAAACGGCAAAAGTGTCCACCAGACTGTATACAGATTTCGAGTGATGTCATAATAAGAAAATGAGTTCTGGGAAACTAGCTCAGTTGCCCACTCTAACGGGCAACTAATCACCTGACCGATCTGCTATCACATTGGTTCTCTTGGTTGCGGCTCACCGTCGTATTGCTACTTTGATTAGAGCCACTCCCATGTCGCCCCTCAAGTCGACCTCATCGCTTGTTTCATTGCATACAATAGCGTGCATGACCGGTAGTCGCAGATTGACGTTAATTGCACATGAGAAAATAAGTCAGCGTTGAGACGAGAATAAGCTGTGGAAAATACGCTGTTATCTAGCCGAGCCTTGGGCCGATTTATTAGCAGAGACAGCAACGTCTCGCGTGCAATCAGACACCTCCTCCTCCACTAGCAAAGACAATAGACGATCAGGATCATCGCCACTCTTCTTTTGCGTCTCAGCCAGCCGCCGCAACCAGCAAACAGAGCATACAGCCCCGTTTTTTTCCGTCCTGGGCCGTGTGCATGACACCTGTGTGTTTCGACACGCCACTGCAGCAGCAAACATATCACATGTTTAGCGAGGAGGGTAGTTTTGAGATGGGTACACAATTGCACACCACGCGACACCAGACAATGGAGGGGCTAGACCACCAATTAGAGACTCAGAATCCACTGCAGCCCCCCGCACATGCTTGCCGCTGTCTCTAAGACTGCACACTCTCCCTCCAATAGTTTCCTGCCGAACCTGCGCTTAAAGTTCACCTGATCGGCAGTGGTTAGTCTAGGTTTGGATTCAGGCGTCGTCAAGTTGCTACCAGTTATATTATCACCTCACACTTCCTTCTATCCCACACAAAAAAACATCATGTCGTGAGTATTACCATGGACGTTGGTGCGAAACCGTGCCATTGACAGCGACAACACACACAATGTCTCCAGAAGGGACATAGAGTGCTCAATGCCTTTACGTTGGTGTAAGAGCAGAACAGCAATGTAGTGACATTGGAGAAGTTGTCAACGAGTTCAACTACCCACCACTTTCGCTATGCCACACCCACAACCCCTACCCCTACTCTCCAATTACTAACCCAGCCACACTAACAAGAACGAGAGCTACGCTGACGCCGCCCACAAGGCCCCCCCTCAGTCCAAGGAGGAGAAGCAGTGCCCCGTTCTGACCCCCGGCGAGCAGGAGGAGATCCAGAAGAAGGCCGAGAAGGTCGAGAAGGAGTTCCGAAAGGTCGAGAAGGACGTCCTTGCCAAGAAGGACGAGCTTGCCAAGGAGCTCAAGAAGGAGGGCAAGGCTCTGTCCGAGAAGTCTTCCGAGCTGTACGCCAAGGTCTCCACCGAGCTGCAGAACCCCGTCGTTGCCGCCAACGTCATTGTCGGTATCGTCGCCGCCATTGGTGTCGGATACTCCGCTTACCAGAAGCACACCCGAGGTGAGCTTGACGGCAAGCTGGCCGGCATCTACGTCGGAGGCCTTGCTGCCTTCGGTGCCTTCCAGTACCTCATTTCTGCTCGATCTTACAAGAAGTTTGAGTAAGCCAATAATTAATTGATTAGAACGTGTATGAGATAGGGTGTAGCAGACGCGTACCACAAGACCATTGTAATATCGCCATTGTATCTATCACATATCTCGTTCGCCACCGTTGGCTAATTAGACCTACCAAATAGGTCACCTGGCAAAATAAGGTTCACATGCGTTATCTGGGTTGGGGTTGGGCTGAGTTGGTACATGTGGATGAGTGTGTGGCCACGAGTGGTAATTTGGCGTAAGGCGTTTTTGAGGAAGACCTGAATTAACAGAGAGGTTTCAACTAAATAAGCCATTTATTAGTGATCTAGCCACCCCGTATACCCACCACATCCACTCATCCACTCGACATTAGCGTGCAGTAGCTATCGTAGATTAGACACCCTGCAGTTTTAGACCATCCCTTCATTGGACGGCGCTATAGGGTCTACAAATTCGGCTAGCCCCTTTCTCGAGGTGTCAGCAGAAATTACCCCTGGCGTGCGAGCCAATGGTAGCTGGATTTTCGTACATCACCACCTCGACGATCAAATTGTACAGTCTCTACAGTGTGATGTGACGCTGCCTACACATGGTAAAGTCAATGACAAAGGGTGGAGTTGACGTTTACTCTAAAGAGTTGAGAGCTATTCTCCCATATACCCCTACTTCTCATACACTTCGTATGCTTCTCCAACGGTATGTCACCAAGAGTAGTTCGTAGAATACCACACTACCACAGTTCCTGGTGATAATTGTACCAGGTAGAGAAATCCTATATTGCACCAGTTTCTTTACAGCAGCTATCTCACCGTAAAGCCCATCTGTCAATGCTGAGAACAAGTACCTTCCAAGCAGTGACCTTACATAGTGCCTATACTCATCTCTTCACACTACCTGTACCCGTACCCTTCTTTCTGCCCTTCTCTGCATGGAACTTTTGAAGACGTCCAAGACCCAGATATTACATAAGCCACATCTGCCATCCTCGTAACATCTCGTATCCATCTCCGTGGACTCTAGTAGCCATCTCCACGGAGTTTATACTGCATCCAATTAGCGCAGGGCTGATTGACCTTCTAGATCGGGGTTGAATGACGATACCACGAGGAAGAAGACGAGAAATATCTTTTAGAACATTTTAAGACAGACAAACAACACCTGCCATTACTTTAGATACCTCTTTTGGCACGTTTGATGCCCAACTTTCTCTATTCTTGCCCACCCTACATGCAGCAACATAATACGAGCATCTCATCGGTCCAATCAAAAGACACACAATAAGCGAGGAAAATGAAAAACCGACAAACAAACACAAATAGATGACTCTTGAGAGCACCGCAAATGTCTCAATACCTCCCCAAACCCCCTTCATTTGCCCTTCTCAAGCCCACGTGTAACACACCTTATCTCTGAAGAAATGACTCAATTGAGTCACTGCAACCTCCACCCCGCATGATAAGAGCACACTATCGTCTTCCTCTAGAACCTGTCATCCGGCAATAAACTCCGCCTTATCCTCTACTCATGACACTGAAAGATCTCGTGAGAGCAGAGCCCTCGGGTGCGCTTCTCGTCACCCTGGCAACCGCGTACCTCGTTTACCTCGTGGTTGTTGCTCAACTGAATCCTCTGAAAAAATGTCCTGGTCCCTGGTACACTCTTTACAGTAAAATGCCGATTCTGGTGATTTTCTGGAGAGACAGCCGAAACAAATATGTGCAGTCGCTACACGAAAAGTACGGACCCATTGTTCGTCTGGGACCTGACGAAGTGTCCATTTCTGATCCCAAAGATGTGTCAAAGGTGTACCTAGGCAATTTTGACAAGTCGCGATTCTACGCGCAGTTTGGCAACTATGGAGCCCCCAATCTGTTTTGTATTCTCACCAAGGAGCCCCACATCAAGCTGCGGAAGCTCATGACCGGTTTCTACAGAAAAGAAACCATCAATGGAACAGGAATCATCCAGGAGAAGGTGGATGAGATGGAAAGCGTTGTGGCTGCCAATAACAAGCAGGACGTCCATACCCTCTTCCGATACCTTGCTTTTGACGTGGTCACCCGTCTGACTATCTCTGATTCCGAGATGCTGGCAGGAAAGAACCAGAAACTCGTTTTTTACCACGAAATGCAGACATCCATGACCTTCTGGACAACCTTGCAGCCCCGATGGTGGGATCTTGCTGCTGCTTTGAGCGAGAGACAGAACGTGATGGGCGAGAAAACCTCCATCTCGGAAGCTAGCCAGAGATGCAACGACTGGACTTTTCAGCAAACTGGTGACCCTGACACTCTACTTGATGTTCTCAAGTCTAAGGGAGTGTCTCATAAGATTGCCATGAGTGAAGTTCAAGATCATATTGCTGCTGGACACGAAACTACGGCCGTCACTCTTGCTTTCCTGTTCCACAGACTGGCTCACGACAAGTCCATTCAAGACAAGTTGTATGCTGAACTAGAGCCTATCAATGTGACTCTTGAATCTGTAGACACACTCCCCTACCTCAATGCTCTCATTAACGAGACTCTGCGAGTCCACGCTGCTATTCCTGGAGCTGAACCTCGAGTGTGTCCTGCAGGAACTACTTTCCAGGGAATTGATCTACCCAAGGGAACTATTGTCTCCACTCAACCATACACTCTTCATCGAGACAAGGCCTGGGGTGATCCAGAGAACTTCCGTGTTGAGCGATGGCTTGAAGAGGAACCTCCTCTGGCTTATTTCATGCCTTTTGGAGCAGGTATCCGAATGTGTATTGGAATGCACGTTGCCATGGGTGAGTTGAAACTGGCTACAGCTCGGCTGGTCAAACAGTACGAGATCAAGAAGTCCAGTCCCCAGCAAAAGTTTCCCACCATGAAAGACTCCTACACCACGTTACCTGAAGGAGACAACGTTCTGGTTTTTGAGCAGAGACTTAGTTAGTAAAATGAAAAAGTACGATTACCGGGGTGTAGTGATAAAATCGTTAATATATTATTGATCAAAAAAAAGTGTTGACTAGCTTCAGAAGCTGGGGGAGTCAAACCCCCTAATTGTTCCAGTTTAAGCCATTGTCAATCCCTTAGGAATTTGACATGGACAGGAATTGAACCTGCAACCCTTCGATTACAACAAGAGATGCTGGAGTCGAAAGCTCTACCATTGAGCCACCACATCAACACGAGGTGTTTTTGAACCTTAAAGTTTCAATATAAATGGCAGTAGTGGATTAGGGTATTCCGTTTTGGGAAGAGAAAAAAGTGGTCCAAGTGGAATTCCAAGAACATCAAAATATTTCTAGAGCCTCAATGATAAATATAAGCAGCTTTTAAAACACACAAACCGCTTCTACCACCTCAATCACTGCATTTCTAATCTCACACAAAGTTTGAATTTAGCGAACATGCACGTTGAAGGTGACGACACTCGGAACCATCACCACCATGAAGTTGCAACTGAGTGTTCTGGCCTGTGTGGCCTCTTCGGTCGCCGCCGTTTTCATCGACGAGGTGGGTGTCAACGACTGGGTGCGATTAGCCGCCCCCGAAAGCATCAAGGTGCTTGACAATGTTGCATATTTGGCCTCGGCAGACGCTGTTTCTGCCGTCGACCTTTCTTCAGACGCTGCTCAGGGCATCAAATGGAGCCGGCGGTTTGCCGCAAACAGCTCAATCACACTCAAGAACGACCACGCAATTGTGCAGGAGCAATCTGTGTCGTACGGCTTCAATTTGCGAGACGGAGGTTTGTCGTGGGAGAGCCATGAGAAGGACGTGCTCAAGGAGGGAGTCATTGTGACCACAGAAGACGACACGTACGTGGCACAAGCCGACAATGCACAGGGATCAATCCGGCTGTTCAAGCTCAACCGAGGAGTTCCCGAGGAAGTGTGGACAGCTACTGCTGATCCCATTCGAGATCTGGCCATCGTCGATATCAGCACTGGAGAAGGAGACGAGCAGGAGATCAACACGTCTGTGGTTGCTCTGGAGGACGGCCGGTCGAGCACCAAGGTGCGAATCGTCTCCAAGGACTCCGACAAGTCCATCACCATGGGTCTGTGTCAGCGACTCATCAAGTTCCAGCCCTTTGCCTCCAAGTTTCTGGTGTCCTGCGTCATCAGCGAAAAGGTGCACCTTACCCTGATTGACTACGAGTCCAAGAAGACCGTCACTACTAGCGTCAACGGCCAGGAGGGCCAGGTCCACGTTGAAGGTGCTGATATCTTCGTTCTGGGTGACGACAAGCTGTACAAGATTGATCTGGCCGAGTTTGCCCCCGTTCTCATTGGAGAGGTCCCCCACGGTCCCAACGCCGTCATTTCTCTCCAGGATCAGCTTGTTGTTCAGGACGCTGTTGCCATTGAGACCTTTGACTACGCTCTCAACAAGAAGGCGTCTGTTCCCCAGGTTCCCTTCTCTCTGACCTACACTGGCTCTGAGAACCTGCTTGTTTCTTCCCCCTCCGCTCTCAACGTGCTTACTCCCGAGGGCAAGTCTCTGTGGTCGTCTCCTGTGCTCTCCCACATTGTCACTGCTGCCTTCATTGACAAGGACGAGATCAAGGTCGACGACTCGTTCAACGTCAACACCGACCCCGTGACCGCCTTTGTCAACCGAATCCAGTCCCACATTGCCCAGCTGCCCCATCTGCTCAAGTGGTTCTCTTCGCTGACCATGGACGTCCTGGAGGTGTCCACTGACAACGACCACTTCTTCGAGAAGCTGCTGATTGTGGCTACTCCCTCCGGTCTCGTTGCCATCGATACCACCACCAACACCAACGCCTGGGAGGTGGACATCCCCGGTGTCACCAAGCTCACTCCAGTTGCCAACGGTGTCATTGCCTCTACTGTCAACGGAGAAATTGCCTACGATGCCCATGGAGTGGAGTTTTCTGCTCCCCAGTCTGACTCTGAGTACACCGTCAAGACCACCGGCAACACCGTCCAGGGCTTCAAGAGTGGACAGCCCACGTGGACCTGGAGCCCTGCTTCTGGTTCCATTGCCAAGACCGTCTCCAAGAACCTGGATGACGAGTCTGTGTCTATCGGAACAATCCTGGGAGACAGAACCGTGCTGTACAAGTACCTGTACCCCAACGTGATTGCTGCTGCTTCTGTCGACGAGACTGCCGGTACTCTGCTCATCACTGTTCTCGACTCCGTCACCGGCAACACTCTCTACCAGTCCATCCACAACGACGTCAAGTCTTTCAGCGACATTGTCTTTGGCGAGTACTGGATCACCTACTCGTACGTGTCTGGCGGATCTGTCCCCGGTCCCAAGCTCGTCACCTGCGACTTCTACGAGTCCACCACCCCCAACGAGCGAAAGTCCACTGCCGAGATGTCTGCCTTTGACATGTTTGTGCCCGAGACGATCTGCCAGGCCTTTGGCATCGAGTCCGAGGTCACCGCTCTGTCTGTGTCCCGAACCACCTTTGGCATCACTTCCAGAGACGTCATCGTGGCTTTTGCTGACGGACGAGTCGCCTCTATCCCCAGACAGGCTATCAACCCTCGACGACCAGTTGGACGAGCTGCTACTGCCGCTGAGATGGAGGAGGGACTCGGAACTTACGACCCCTTCCTTGCCATTTTCCCCCAGATGCTCATTTCGCACTCGTACTCTCTCAAGGGCGACATTATTGTCAGCAGTGGAGCTACTCTGGAGTCGACTTCGCTGGTGGCCGTTCTCTCCCACAACGGAGACATTTTCTTCACCAGAATCTTCCCCTCCACGGCGTTTGATCTGATGAAGCCCAACTTCAGCAAGAAGAACCTGGTCTACACCGTCATGGCGCTGGGTATTGCTGTGCGATACATGGGACCCGTGGTCACCAAAAGACTCAACAACCAGAAGTGGGGTGTTGGTCTCATTGAGAAAGAGAAATAATTGATGTAATAATTTAACTTAGATGGAACAGCTGTAGCGGGAATGTTGACAGACCACCATAAATGATGTAGAAGGATTATTGACATGCCATTACAGAAGACATGCCATACAGAGGACGTACCATGACAGAAGACAACATTACAGAAGACAACATTACAGAAGACATACAACTACCAAGTCATTTTCTCTGTACAAACACTTTTATTAAACATTTTGAAGCCTACAAATACCAAGTCATTTCTCTGTACAAACACTTTTATTAAACATTTTGGAGCCTACAAACAGCTTACTCCTTGTCGGTGGAGTCGAAAGGAGTGAGGTCCTTGGTGGCCTCCTCCCAGGCAACATCATCAGCGGTCATGGTGTTGATGGCAGCAATGACGGCGTCGATGGAGCCTCGGACCTGTCGGGTGGAGTCTCGCTCTCGCAGAGTGACGGAGTTGTCCTTGACGGTGTCGAAGTCCACGGTGATACCGAAGGGGGTTCCCATCTCGTCGTTTCGGGCGTATCGCTTACCGATGGAGGCAGACGAGTCGTCGACCTTGGCGGAGATTCGGGCCTGTCGCAGCTTCTTGGACACCTCCTGGGTGAAGGGGGTCAGCTCCTTCTGGGAAGACAGAGGAACAACGAGGACCTTGGTGGGGGCGATTCGAGGGGGGAAAGAAAGCACACCCTTGGCTCCAGAGGCGTCCTCGGGTCGGGTCCAGAAGCAGTGCTCGATCAGCGAGTACAGGATTCGGCCGATACCAAAGGAGGGCTCGATGACGTTGGGAGTGTAGTCTCGGACGTGGGTGGTGATGGTCTTCTTCTCAATCTTGATGTGAGACTTGTCCAGCTCGGTTCCGGACACCTCGACGCCGGGAATCTCGGGGAGCACAATCTTGCCGGCCTCGAGAGCCTTGGCCAGGTCCTCGAGCTCGCACTGGGTTCGGGACTCGAACCACTCCTCGACGGGCTTGGCGGCCTTCTTGAGCAGAGGACCAAACTTCTTCTTGTCGTACTCGCAGACGAACTTGTCCTCGACCAGAGGCTCGTCGAGCTTCTGCTGGACCTGCAGCTTGACCTTGGTTCGGGCCTCGTGCACGGACAGATCGTAGGCGGACCGGTCAGCGCAGCCGACACACTCGATCCAGCCGTACGAGGTGTGCAGCTCGGCGTCCCAGCAGTCGGTGGCGTAGTGGGCCATCTCGTTGGACATGTGCTGTCGGAATCGCAGACGGTCGGGGTTGACACCAATCTTGATGAGGAACAGGTAGATTCGAGCGAGGAAGTAGCCCAGGGTCTTGTTGTCCACGAGACCGGTCTCCACGGCCTGGCCGATGGTCATCTCCTGGATGTCGGTCTTGCCGGCGGACTGCACGTCCTTGGCCAGGAACCGCAGCTTGACGTCCTTGACCTCGTCGAACCGGTGGTGGTTCTTGTCCAGAGGGTCGACAAAGTGCTCAATCTCGGCCATGGTGAACTCTCGGACACGCAGCAGGCCGGATCGGGGGGAAATCTCGTTTCGGAACGACTTACCGATGGAGGCAGAGGCAAAGGGCATCTTGGTGTTGTTGCAGTCCAGCAGCTTGTTGAAGTTGAGGAACTGGCCCTGGGCGGTCTCGGGCCGCAGGAAGCCCTTGAGCTTGCCGGAGGGGCCGATGGCGGTCTCGAACATGAGGTTGAACTCCATGGGCTTCTCCAGGGGGCCGCCGGTCACGGGGTTGACAATCTTGTACTGGTCCATGATCTGGCCGAGCTCGGGGCCGGAGTAGCCGTCAATCTTGGCGAGAATGGTCTCGTACTCCTCCTTGACCTTGTCGTCGAGCTTGACGGCGACAATCTCCTTGACCTTCTTCTTTCGCTTCTTGGCAGACTCGTCCTCGACAACGTCCTCCTTGATGCCTCGGGCCTCCTTGTCGCCCTTGAGCCGGGCCTCGAGCACCTCCTCGACCAGATGGTCGGCTCGGAAAATCTCGCCGGTGGCCAGGTCTCGGCACATCCAGTCGGCAAACTTGTCCACGTGGCCCGAGGTTTTGAGCACCTCGTGGGGGGTCAGCATGGTGGTGTCGACCTCCAGCATGTCGTCCTCCAGCACAAAGTGGTCTCGCCACGTGTCGATGATCCGGGTCTGCAGAGCGCATCCGGGCGGGCCGTAGTCGTAGAGACCGGAAACGCCGTCGTAGATCTCAAAGGCGGGGGCGTAGAAGAACCGTCGCTTGAGAACGGCATCAAGAGTCTCTCGGTTGAGCTCCTGGTCGGCGGGTCGGGTGGACATTCTGGCGTGAGTAGTGGTACTGACTGAGAATTGACGTGCGAGTGTAAACGGGGTAGGAATCAACTTCCTACGTAGCAGATTGAGTAGAGTCACAATGGCAGTAGTCGTGAGAGTGGACTGGAGTTAAATTTTCCAAACTTTGCACTCTTGTAAAACAACGGGGGGTTTGGGAGTAACAAAAGACGTGCGTAAAAGAGACCGCACAGTTCAGACATGCATTTGCTGTCAAAGGGGTGGGGTGATTGTAGACTGAGTGTGTGAACTGTGATCACTGTGGTTTACATGATTTTCAGGTCAGTTGCCTACAACTCTTTTCTTCTTCTTCTGACTCATCTGTCTCACTCTGTACATTCCCCTCTTACAAGACCTTCCAAGAGTCATAATTAGTTCCTGCCTCAGATCATGAAGGTTTAGTGCCAAGAGAAGGAATGGAAGCGGGAAAAAGACCTGGAGAAGAGAAATTGTTGTTGACAGACACAGTGGAATTGTACCCCTCCATTTTGTTACCCAATTCACCCCTTTCCGGCCATATCTCGGATCTCTCAATTGAGTTGTTCAGGGTTCAACACTTTTCATCAATATAGAGTTTGGGGTTTTCACTCAATATGGAGGAGAATTATAGTGAGAGTGAGGGAAGTGAGCCTTGATTACTGAGGCGAAATACGATATACGTACAAGTATTTACTAACCAGTAATCCTGAATGTCCATTTTTCATTTCCCCTCTCCATTCGTTCATATAGCCACATTACCACCTTAATCGTCTACACTCCACCTCCTCCCACTCACGTGACCAAAATATATCTCCAACTCTGCACCTCATTCTCACCACACAACCACACCATGGGATCCATTCTACTGCCTCACCTGAACACGGGCTGGCACGTGGACCAGGCCATCTTGTCGGAGGAGGACCGGCTCGTAGTCATCCGATTCGGCCGAGACCACGATCTCGAATGCATGAAAATGGACGACCATCTGTACTCCGTGGCGGAAAAGATCAGAAACTTCGCTGCTGTCTACGTGTGCGACATTGACCAGGTGCCTGAGTTCAACCAGATGTACGAGCTGTACGACCCGGTGTCGGTCATGTTCTTTTACCGTAACAAACACATCATGTGCGACTTTGGCACTGGAGACAACAACAAGCTGAACTGGGTGCTGGAGGATAAACAGGAGCTCATAGACATTATCGAGACCGTTTATCGCGGAGCAAGTAAAGGTAAGGGTCTTGTGGTTAGTCCCAAGGACTATAGCACGAAACACAAGTTTTAGAGGGCTACAGGTAGCATCCTAGAGATTAGGGATTAGTAATTTATACTGTAATATAGATATTGAAGAGGTTACTCTGACATGACTACTGTAGAATACCAAAAAGGGTTTACTGACGTATCTTTTGCAACTGCTACTCTCCTAATCATCCAATAATATGCTGGTTACTATGTACTGTTTTTGCGCTACCATAAACGCTTCATCTCTCCATGTGGTTCTATCCCTCCGCTTACTTCTTCTTCTTAGACTCGCCCTTCTTCTTCTGGACCTGGACTCCAGACTTGACCTGGACGTAATCCTGGCCCAGCAGATCGGCAAAGTCGCCGTCCACGTCGCCAAAGCCGAACTTCTCGTTGAACTTGGACATCTGCTTGCCCTCCTCTCCAGAGTCCGTCTTGAGCTCGGGCTTGTTGGGGTTCCACAAATGCACGTTTCGCTGATCGTTGATGGGTTTCAGCTGCTCAAGGGGAGCAACGGTTCGTCGCTTGTAGGTGGATCCATCAGACAGCTGCACGGTGCACTCAAACTCGTGGTACACGGGAGCGATGGTCTGACCGAACGCCAGCCGCTTTTGTCGCTTGGGCGCTCGCAGAATCGAGGCGTTTCTGGCGTTCTTGATCGACGTCAGGGGGACAGTGACTCGCTTGAACATTTTTGCGTGACTGTGTGGTGATGCACCGTGATCCGAAAATTCACCAACTTTGGATGTTGCAGGGTTAGGGTTTCTGGGAGGTGGAAATTATAGAGTTTGTGAGTTCGAATCGTGGAGCGAACGAGAATTTGTAGAAATACATTAAATACAATAAAATACATACCGTGTGACGCCAGAGATCACTCCTCCTTGGTCTCCTCCTTGCTGTCCTTGTCCTTGTCGTCAATTCGCTGCTGGGAAATACCAGACAAATCTCGCAGACTTCGGACATTGTTTAAGTGGAGACTGAACATGTTGATATCAGGGTCCTCAATGGCAGGCTCCTCAGATCCCTCAGTGACAATCGCAGCTTCGGTAGTCTCGGGCTGCATTTCAGGATCAACAGCTTCCACAATCTCCTCTTCGTCGTCCTCGGCAACCTGGTTTTCTTCAACATCGCCTTCAGGTCGCTGTTCCTCCTCTGCATCAAAGATAGCCTGCACGGCCTCATCCGAGTTCTCCTTGAGAATCGTGCCTCGCACCTTGGCTCGAAGAGCTTTTCGGATCTTGCTGATATCGTTGTACTCGAACCAGCCGTCCAGAACGTCGTATTTGGCTCTGACAGGAGCATCGTGGATCTTCTGGTACAAAAGAGGATCGGTAATGTCGCACAGCTGCAGAGTCTGCGACTCCGGAGGATGAATACCGTCAAAAACATAAGGGAGAGGAGCAGCCTTCTGTGCAGCAGGTTGCACTGGAGGAGCTAGACCAGCCAGGTCATCGTCCACCTTTTCAGACTTCTCGTCCTGGTTTTCGCTGATTCGGAAGGCTTCAGTCTGGTAGAATCGCATGCTGGGATCTGCTCTGGGATCCTTTCCATACACCACATACGCTCCTCTCCAGGGTCCAGATCGGAAGTAGTATGCAACATAGGGCAATGCGAATCTGAGAATGTGTTTGAGCTCGGGGTTGTTGACGTAGTGCCGCAGACCCTGTCGAGTCCAAAGAGGTCGTTCTCTGAACAGATCCTGCAGTTCGTCCACACATTGTCTAAGAAGCTTCTCGTGCACCAGTTGAGCAGGTTTACCCGAGTAATCTCGTCGGTTTTCACCGTTGGAAGCGTCCATATCGACGTCAGGCTCAGGGAGAGGTGCAAGCTCCTTTCTGGGACCAGAAGGAGCAGGATCTGTGGCTGTGAGAACCCAGGAGTACAGTTTGGGTGCAGCATTTGCGTTCACCAGCTTGGTAGAAGAGCCATCTTTGACAACAGTGACCATAGGGTTCTGTTTATAGTAGTAAGGGAAGGGGTAGTGGATGAGCGAAAATCTGGGAGGAGGAATTGAGTCGATTTCCACAGACGTGAGGTCTCCAGGACCTTCCAATTCCAGCTCCTTGATTTTCTGCAAATCTCCAGCAAACAGCGATGCCTCCACCTTATGCACAAATGGCGAGTTCTTGGTGCACCATTGGAAGTCTGCCATTTCTCTGAACCGTTGCGTGGAACTGATATGGTGACACTTGAAGTCGGCGTTCTTTCCGGTTATCTGTTCCTGTTCCTTGAGAGCAGCTCTGACATCGCCATTGTGTTTGTCCAGCAGCTTTTTCGACAGCTTGACCTCGAGCAGCACGTGCTGGTCGTTTGAGAGCACCGAGTTGACAGGATGGGCATAGTAGTCCTCTGGTCTGAACCGCAGCTCCAACTTGTCGCTGTTTTTGATGGCCTTGGCGACCTTTTCGGGACCTCCCAGCATCGTCAACGCTCGATCCTCGTTGACAACGTTGATGGGCAGCTCCACGGACGCCAGACGCGACTTGATGTGGTGTTTTTTGGCCTCCATGGTGGTGTTGTGAGGATTCGCGTCTGTCGAAATTATTTATCTGCAGCGGTGGGAGTCGAACTTGGGCGCGCATGGTGCATGTGTGTGTTTCCAAACCTTAATTTAGTCTGTTCGCAACATTGTAATGTGTTGCCCATCCCCAAACCCGCCATGCACATATACTGTGAATCTTGTTCCAAGTAAATATACGCACACAGCTGGAAAGGTGTCTCTTGTGCCCATCCGCCACAACAACAACACACACTAAACAGCACTTTTGCCCCAGAAAACAATGCCCAACGTGCTGGTCATATCCAACCGTCTGCCGGTGACCATTTCCCGTGAGGCAGATGGCACCTACAAGTACACAATGAGCTCAGGAGGCCTGGTAACGGCCCTGTCCGGTCTCAAACAGTCGACGACCTTCCAGTGGTTTGGATGGCCTGGCCTGGAGATTCCAGAGAAGGACAAGCCTCGGCTCATCAATGACCTGGAAACCATGTTCTCGTGCGTGCCTGTGTTTATGGACGACGATCTTGCCGACCTCCACTACAACGGCTTCTCCAACTCCATTCTGTGGCCCTTGTTCCACTACCATCCCGGTGAAATGAACTTCGACCAGGTGGCCTGGGAGGCGTACACACAGGCCAACCGGCTGTTTGCCAAAAAGGTGGCGTCCATTGTCAAGCCCGGAGACATTGTGTGGGTCCACGACTACCATCTCATGTTGCTCCCTGAGATGCTGCGAGAAGAATGCAAACACAACCGTGCTCTGGACGACCTCAAGATTGGCTTCTTCCTGCACACACCCTTCCCCTCTTCGGAAATCTACAGAATTCTGCCTGTTCGAAAGG
The DNA here is from genome assembly GCA_001600195.1 of Yarrowia keelungensis. Taxonomy (NCBI): domain Eukaryota; kingdom Fungi; phylum Ascomycota; class Dipodascomycetes; order Dipodascales; genus Yarrowia; species Yarrowia keelungensis. The sequence goes on along the minus strand of BCJD01000001.1, from coordinate 1,045,344 downwards.
AGGTGCTGACGGGAGTTCTGTCTTGTAACCTCATTGGCTTCCACACCTACGACTACGCCCGTCACTTTCTCTCGTCCGTGTCGCGAATTCTAGATCTGGAAACTATGCCCAACGGAACGTATTACAAGGGCCGTCACGTGGTCGTTGGAGCATTCCCCATCGGAATTGACGTCAACAAGTTCATCGAGGGTTGCAAACGTCCAGTTGTCCAGAACAGAATCAAACAGCTGGAAGAGAAGTTTAAGGGAATCAAGGTAGTTGTGGGTGTCGACAGATTGGATTACATCAAGGGCGTGCCCCAGAAACTGCACGCCTTTGAGGTCTTCCTGTCGGAACACCCCGAATGGATCGGGAAGGTCGTGCTGGTCCAGGTGGCCGTGCCTTCCCGAGGCCTGGTGGAGGAGTACCAGAACCTGCGAGCTGTGGTGAACGAGCTGGTGGGCCGTATCAACGGAATGTTTGGTACTGTGGAGTTCACCCCCATCCATTTCATGCACCGGTCCGTGGACTTCAACGAGCTGATTTCCCTGTACTCGATATCAGATGTGTGTTTTGTGTCGTCGACGCGAGACGGAATGAATCTGGTTTCGTACGAGTACGTGGCTTGTCAGACGGAGAAGCACGGCTCGCTGATCTTGTCCGAGTTCACAGGTGCAGCCCAGAGTCTGAACGGAGCTCTCATTGTCAACCCATGGAACACAGAAGACATGGCCGAGGCTCTGTACGACTCTTTGACCTTTTCGCCCGAAAAGAAGGCCGAGAACCACCGCAAGCTGTTCAAGTACGTCAGTAAGTACACCTCTCAGCATTGGGGCGAGGCCTTTGTCTCCGAGTTGAAGCGGTGTTGATAGACATAGATAACTATTTATTGGGAGGCCAGGAGTAGGAAATAATGAAATGCAATAACGAGACTGAGTGAGGTTGGAGACTGTAGCGAGAGTAACTACTAGAGACGGTTGGAGATGAGATGCACTGTTAAAGAGCAACTAAATTAGATGAGGGATGGTAAGGAGGAAGATAGCAGTGTGTACAATTGAATAAGACATCGTTAGTTTCAAACACTCAATTGCATTGTTTATCATGTTGGATTGGTGTTTACTCTATCTGACCTATGGTTAACTATACTTACCTATGGAGGCACGGCTGTGTCAAGACCAGCTTAATTCTTAGGAACGGCTTGTACTATTCTAGAATATTCAAATTCACCCTTCTCAGTTCCACGCTGATCCATAGTCACACTTATTGCAAATATTATTCATCCGTTTTCGTGGTCACCGGACAGTCATCGGATAAAGTGGATCCGGGTCACGTGTCTCATGCACGTGGTGGTGTGAGAGGACGGAGCAACTGCAGAGAAGAGTAGGGAATTTTTGAGACGACAAAGATCTTATTGGAGCGACAAGATGGTCGGAGGATCAATTATGCATTGGTTTTTGTGTTTCAGGGGTTTCTCGCATTTTTAATATCGTCTATGAACCTCGCAAAACCCCTCCAGTCCTGATTACTAATAACACACATCCTCAGTCTCGGGACGAGGCTGTTCAACCTTATAATTAAGCATTCAGACTATCTTGTTAGAGTTTTAGTTGGAGATGTGGGAGGGTTGTAATGTGAGTGAAGAGGCTGAAAAATGGCCAGAAAAAGAGCCCATTAATGATGCTAGTATATAGAGCTATTGCAACTCATTTCACTATCTCTTTAACACCACTCTAGTATGCTTTTTATCTCTCGTTCACCACTCCTCATGCAAGACGAGCCAAACCATCCGATACCGAAAATACGAGAAGGTTGAGCGGGTATTGTAAGACACTTTGAGTGTAGTGTGAGGTGAAACGGAGGGGATCTGGATCCATGGCGATCATCGTATGATTACTTTTTGTGGCACCCGGCAGAGAACCAGCTTCCACACAGCTGTCAGGTGGGTCTTCGATTGGCTATAAGCTAGAACTGTTGTAGCTCTAATTGAACCAGCTGTAACGGTGGGTCATTAAGATCGCTACCATCTAAACCTATTCAAACTCGTAAACAAGACTGGTAAGCGAACTGCAGCGCTATACGCCCCAGTACAAAACCATTAACGGGCCACCAGCCACACCCCTGTCACCTGCATTTATTTGCTCGGTTCCAGACCTCTTGTCAGCGGACCCACCTTGCTTTCAAAGTGGTGCGACGTTTCTTGGTCTACTTGGCTCTTGTTCTGTCTCTTGTTATAGACCAAATGGGCCGATAATGTCCTTCTTGAGCCAACCTTGCAGGTCTCATGCTCTTAGCCGCAATAGGCACGTTAATGAGTAAGGCAGCAAATGGAAGTCCAGTCGAAGAAGGAATGAAATATATAAGTAGGGGTGAGGTTCTCGGTCGAATACTCCACACCTCAATTCGTTACACAAACGCCTTATACCCACAAACACAAACATGCCCTCAGCCATCACTCCCACCTACACCGTTGACGATCTCATCGGACCCTGCAGACTGACCCTCGGCACGATTGAATTCATCCATGGAGGCTACGTCCAGGTCGACAAGAAGGACGTGTTCCACGAGCAAATCTACCACAACACAAAGACCTTCATCAAGAAGGACGGCTCCGTCAAGATCATCGAGGCCAACAAGTACTCTCCTGGTCCTGCTGTGAGCCATCATGCCGTTGTTCTCGAAGACAAGATTATCGTCTTTGGAGGCTACTACCGAAAGAACCACTGGTTTGAAAACAGAGACAACTCCATCTTTGTGTTTGACAACAAGACGGAGCAGTGGGTGGACGCCAACATGGTCCATTTCCACGAGAAGTTCAGCATTCCTGAAAACATCCCCAACACTGATCTGGATACCCCTCGAATCTACATTGGAACTCGAAGACAGCTGAACAACATGAAGCAGTGCGAGGAGCACTGTGTGAGCCAGCAGAACGGCCACTCTCTGCACGACTACAACATTACTGCCAACAGCAAAGACCTGAACGATGTTGTCAAGGTCGGTGTCTTCTCCTCCAAGTTCTCAGAGTTCCCCAAACTGCTCGATAACATGGACAATGTCTCCAAGACCATCCACATTGACCAGCCGGCCGAGTGGGTCGAGGCTTTCCAGCAGTACACTCTCACTGGCGTTGTTCCCGACAACTTTGATCAGCTCTGTGGTCTGCTGATCATGGCCAAAACCTACGAGATCGAAGACCTCAAGGTCAAGGCTACCGAGAAGCTGCTCAAGATTGAGCCTCCCTGTGCCTCTTCTGCTGTCGTCGGATGGTACAGAGCTTACTGTGCTGGCAACCGAAAGGTGCGAAGCAAGATTGCCAAGGACTGTCTCAAGTTCGGCAAGGATTGTGCTGGTAAGGAGATGGAGATGCTCCAGTCCCAGGGTCTGCTCGTCGATTTCAACAGTGACGTTTTCGCCTAACACAGTAATTACAGGTTCTCATTATTTAATTTATACATCTGACTTCTACACTGTCTTCTACTTGTACTCATTATTCAAATGACATTATTGATTAGTAATAAATAGATACATAAATAGCACCCTAGGCCTTCTTTCGTCGCCATCGGACCTTGGAGGCAATCTTGTATCGCACTCCAGGCACTCGAAGAACGTAGTAGAGCATAAAGGTGGCACAAACGTTGAAGATGGGATAGGCAAACACAATGCCAAAGTTTCGCCATCGGTCTCCATAGTAGATGGAGGCATTGTCCAGGTAGGCGTCAGCGTTTTTGATGGGGCAGTAGTGGCACATGTCCGTGGCAGTCTCGTTGAGCAGGTAGCCGGTGAAGATACCAGCATTGTCGAGGAAGGGCTTCATGTACTGTCCACAGGAGTTACCCTTGAGGGGCTTGAACTCGAGAATCTCGTGCTGTGAACAAGTCACCTTTCCACCAGCCAAACCAGTGGCCATGAAACCGCCAATGAAGTATGTCAGAGGCGAGGCTCGGTACATGAAGATCCAGAAACCAGGCATGGACTCCTTGGTGGCAAGCACACCACAGAACATGAGACAGAAGGAGAAGAGCAGGTATGCAAAGTTGGCTGCTGTCTCGTGGTTGTTGAACATGACACCAATCATGTGCGCGTAGGTGGAGTCGTAGATGAAGAAGACCAGCAGGAACAGGAAGTAGAGGGCTCCTCGCTCGTGGGTCTGGTGGTTCTCGGACGCAATACGGTAGAAGCCAATGGGGTAGTACATGCAGAAGAAGACGACTACCGCCACAATGATCTGCCAGGGAAGCTCGGCAAGCATGTTACCGCCAAGGAACACCTGCCACGAGTAAGTCTTGGAAGCTCGTTCTCGGGCCTCGTAAAGATCTCGCTGGATCATGAACAGAGGCATGATCTGCTCGGCAACGGTGGTGAAAATCAGGAACATGAGGAAAATACCAAACATCTGGTTCTGAAGACCCTGAATGTCTCGAGCCGACTTGTAGAACGAGAAACCAATGAAAAGAGCACAACCGATACACAGAGTCATCTTGGACCACAGGTACGAGGGGGTTCGCCAGTGGAACTGCAGCAGTCGCTTGGTCACGTAGTACAGCTGGGTCCACTGCGACACGGCGAAATCGGTGTCTTCTCCGCCAACAGCAAGAGCAGCCTGAGAGTCGGCGTTGAATGCAAGACGCATGTCGTCCAGCTCCTCTCGCTGCTGTCGTCGAAGCTGAGAGTATCGCCAGACCGAGGGCCAGTCCTTCTTGGCTCGAGAACCAGGAGCAGCTCCAATCACCTCCAGCATCCACTCGGCAGGGTTGCCGTTCTCAGGACAGGGGTCAGCTCCGTTACTCTCAAAGTACTCAATGAGCAAAGAGGCCTTGTCACCGAGATCTCCGTAGTACACAGTTTTTCCACCGGCAGCCAGGAACAAAAGTCGATCAAACTCCTGGAACAGAATGGCAGAGGGCTGATGGATGGTACACAGAATAGCCTGGCCGTTGGCAGCAAGCTTCTTGAGCAGAGACACAATGGACCAGGCAGTCTGGGAATCCAGACCGGAGGTAGGCTCATCGAGGAAAAGCAGCAGCTCGGGCTTGGCAGCCAGCTCAACACCAATAGTCAGACGCTTTCGCTGTTCGACGTTAAGACCTTCACCGGGAACACCGACAACGGCGTCAGCGTAAGACTCCATCTCCAGAATGGAAATGACCTCATCGACATAAGCCAGCTTGTCGGCTCGAGACACAGAAGAGGGCTGTCGCAGCAGAGCAGAGAACTCGAGAGACTCACGAACAGTGGCAGTGGCAGTATGCAGATCCTGCTGCTGGACGTAACCGGTCTTTCGCTGGAAAGAGGCGTTTCGCTGCTGTCCGTTGACCAGCATGTCTCCATGAACAATACCCGTGGACTTTCGGTCGGCAAGCACATCCAGAAGCGTGGTCTTACCAGCACCAGAGGCACCCATCAGGGCAGTCAGGGTACCAGGCTTGACGTAGCCGTCAATGTGGTCCAGAAGTCGCTTGTTCTCACCGGCAACCTTGATATCGTAACAAACATCGGTCCACTGGAACACACCAGTGTGCTGCAGGTTGGATCGAGACGAGTTGAGAGACAGGTTGGTTCGGGTCTTGGTGGCCAGGTAGTTGGTATCGTCACCGACAGTAGGCGGCATGTGGACAGTATCGCCATGAGGAGGCTCATATCCACCACCACCAACGCCGGGGGTAGCAGGAACGTTGTACTGGGCAGGAGTCGCAGGAGTGAAGTTGACCTGAGGAGTGGGAGCAGTGTAGTTGATGTCGTCTCCAACCGTGGGAGGCTGGTGGAGAGTGTCACCGTGAGGAGGCACGTAGCTGAAGCCAGGTGTCATCATGCCTGCAGGAGACATGGGTCCAGGAGTCATCACCTGTCCAGGAGACAAGAACTGCTGACCAGGAGACAGCATCTGCTGACCGGGGGACATCATCATGTTCGGACCAGGAGTCATGGGAACATGCATCATGTTGGGACCTGGAGTCATGGGCACCTGCTGAGCATACCGAGAGGGAGGAATCTGAGCCTGGATGGGCTGCTGGTACGAGTACGTCGAGTGGTTGTCTCCCAGATTGTGGTCCATGTTGTGATCTCCAATGTTGTCTCCAAGCTCAACATCCTGGAATCGCTTCTCAGGCTTGGCCTTGAGGTTCTTTCGGTGCTGGGATCGCTTGAAGAGCAGCACCTCACCCTTGGACTGGGCCATGGTAACGTACTCGGCAGCAAGAAGGTAGACAGCACAGAAGAAGCCGGCAAAGGCCCACAGAATACCCAGGTTTCGCCACAGATGGGCGCTTTCGTACTTGTAAGCGGTACTGATGAACACAGAGCCGTCCACGTAGTCCTGACCGAGCTTGGCACCAATAGCCACACAGGACTTGGACTCAGGAGGCACAGAGTTGTAGAAAGACCGAGAGGGCACGTAGAGTCCACAGGGGAACCTTCTGTTTCGGAACTCGTTGACCATGACACCTTCAAAGGCATAAGCGACGGGATTGAGGTAGTTCATCCATCGAGCCCATCCATGCATGTAGTCGACAGGCAGCGTGAAACCAGTGTAGATAACCAGGGCCAGCACCAGCACTGATGCAGGCGCCAGAGCCTGTTCCATGGTTTTCGTGACAGAGGCCGTGAACCGGAAAATCATCGACATTGCAATCGTACAGGTGAACGAAAACAGCAGGAAGATGAAGAAGGCACTGGGCGTTCGTCTCAGGTTGGTCATGAAGTAAAGAGCGAGGTTGACTGAAATCAGAGTTGCCAGTTTTGTCGGCAAATCGACTAACATTGACGCGATGGATTCTGCAAACGGATGGTACAATGCGTATCGTTTGTGTTTCTCAATCAACGGTCGTTGTCCGTACAGCACGAAAATCTCCAGCACAGATGCCATGGCGTTCAGCAGCATGGCCAAGAAAAGCAGAGCAGACCGCGAGAAGAAGGCATCGGTCGACTCTCGCAGGTTATAGTACATTGATGCCAGAATGAGGGCCATGATGAAGTTACCGATAATGGTCATGAGCGTCATGGACAAGTCTCCTCTGACCAGCAAGAAGCCTCTCCAGAGACACAGACGGACCTGCATGGGCCACGAGAGCAGGTAGGGAGACGAGAGACGGGTGTTTCGGGCCTGAGACTCCTTTCGCAGCTTCATGAACTCGACGTATCCCTGTCCACCGAGAGGATGGGTGGTGTTGAATCGGTCAATGTTGTAGACCAGCAGAGCGTGGGTTCGAGACGATCTCCATCGCGACTCAAACTCCTCGGGGGTTCGAGGCACGAGTTTCTCCCATCCAGCCTTTATTCTTCGCTCCACGGGGTTGGTCAGCGACGTCAGAAAGTCACCAGTGGTCTGTCGATGAGCTCGCTCGAATCCCAGACCCTCAAAGTATGCCTGAGCCTCTCCGGCCTTGCCGAAGAAAATCTGTCGTCCCTCGTAGAGCAGACACACCTTGTCGAACATGTCGTAGGCCTCCTGAGAAGCCTGGTACAGAGAGACAAACATGGAAGCTCCAGTCATCTGGGCAGAAAGCCGCAGAGACCGAATGAACTCCGTAGCGTTAGCAGCATCCAGACCTCGGGTAGAGTTATCCCAGCACTGCAGGGGAGCTCCACACACAACCGACTCGGCAATGGAGACTCGCTTTCGCTCTCCACCAGACACACCTCGGACCAGATCTGATCCGACCTTGGTGTTGATTGTGTGGGACAGACCCAGGGTCGCCATGGTGACGTCTCGAGTATGACGCGCATACTGCTCTCGAGTGACACCCAGAACTCGGTTTCGGGGAGTTCGAGCCAGAGCTGCAAACATGAGCGTCTGGCCTACAGTGAGATGTGGGAAATGGATATCGTGCTCGGCATTGTAGACGATTTCTCCTCGGCAATGCTCGGTCATGACATCTCGGGGTACACCTATGTTAGTCTTGTTTCGGTATTTTCTGGTCTCCACGGATAGTGTGATTTCTTTGTTCTGGAAGTGGTCTCCCCGCTGGTATGATTATCGCGTACAGACAACACTCTATTTCGGTCTAGGTATTAGATACCGTCCGCGTTGGGAGTGATCTGCACAGATTGGAATGTGGTGCACTAAACAGCACCTAACCAGAACAATCGTCAAAAATCAGTGAACAGGTGACCTGGCAAATCATTAGCCTGATATTCCAGCTCTCCTTGCATCTCCTCATAACCTCAAATACTCACCCTGATAATTCCATTGTGTCTCTTCCTCCACATGAAAGCCGTACGTCTCGCACGCAATACTCTTGAGGAATGTAGTGCAACCTGATCCAGGACGTCCCAGAACCACACAGGTTTCTCCAGGAAGCACCAGTCCATCGCATTTTCGCAAAATCTGAATCTTGCTGGTTCGTTTTGCGCCAATAGCACTTCGCAGCAAATCGCCAGTGGCCACAATCACGTTGAGAAACGTCTTCTGATAGTCACTACGACTGCCGTATCCGTAGGCTCCGAGGTTCTTGAACGACACGCCGGCCGTGATTCCCTTACTGTTTCCAAATCGTTCCTTGAGACCCAACACGGTCTTGATCCACTTTCGAGAGTTGAACTCGCCCGACCAGGGATCCAGCTCAGGCTCCGCACTGGCCTCCACGTAAGGGTTGACGTCCGGGTTCTCGAACGACGTCTTGCGCAGCATATCATAGTCGTATTCGTCCTCATGCTCCTCTCTAAACTCGTCGTCAAAGGTGTGGTCGAAAATGTATCGCGATTCTCGATGGTGGGGTTTATGGACCATTCCCTCGGCCAGCGATCTGATCTCGACATCTAGCGAGTCGAAGTTGCCGACCGACGACACGCCCGACGGGTAGTAGTGCGCCATGGTAGGTGGTTGCGATAGCTGTTCTTCCAGAGGGAGTAACTTTCAGGGGGGAGATTTTACTATATATTGGGGTTCTTTTTTTTGGCCATGCTCTCTTGTTGTTCAGGCTTCTGCCTTTTGACTTTTTAGGTGGGAAAGCATTCTGCCCTTGTCTTCAAACCTAGTTTGCCGAAATAAGCTATATGAGTTTTGCTAGCTTCGTTGTTCTCGCCAAACACACTGCATTTCGCAAATTCAAACTGGCCTTGGTGACAGACGATAAGTTGGCGATCTGCGCAAGTTTTAGGGGTGGAGTTAAGGTGGTCAGATTCGCCACTTCGTTAGACAGCCTGCACGGCCTGCGTGCCCACCCGTGCCTGACTAATGTCTCCATCTGGCTAGCCGTGCGCTATTAGTGTACCATCGCCACGCTCATTAATCACGTTTGGACTCGTTTGTTAGGCGTGAGCTTAAAATCGGGGTAAACGAATTATGCCGCGTACTCTGCGGGGGAGGCAAGTGCAAGGTGGGAATGAAGTGTGAATGGGAGCGTGAGAGACGAGAAAAACGTCGCCGGACATAAAACTCTGCACTTGGCGACCCGGGCCTTTCGCCACCTTCCAAATCCACCCCTGTAGGCACCTATAATACCCCTATATCCCCGGGAGTCGCTCCGCCCTCAAAGTAGGGTAATACCCCCATGCCAGCAATTTGTCTGACGTATGATGCATTTCGCTTGTCACACTTACGGTTTCCCACTGCACATAGACATTCCACAGCAGGGTATAGTGCGGGGCGAGAGGCGTGGGTTGACGATAATTGTCAAGAATACGAGGCTCTGGAAAAGCAGCTATGGATTTGCAAGAGCTGAGACCGTAGGCCGGAATATCACTGCCCAGCTCAGAGACCAGTAGTCATGTTTACTGATTGCGTTTCAGCCTTGCATTCCAACACTACGCGTTCATTAACCTACTTGGCTTGGTCAAACGGCTTGCCAGCCCTTCACTAACGCTCTGTCTGTGGTTGAAACTGCATCTAATCAATCTCTGGCTGCGTCGCCCGAGGGCCTATTAAACCACTTGTCCTCTACAGAGCCAGCCAGTCACGTCAAATCTCTCTTTTCTGTGACACAAGCTCCCATGTCTCAGACAAGTGTGGGGTGCAGCCCTTGTAACGAAGCCAACTAGGGTGTGGTCCTCGATACGATATTATGGCACTAGCGTGAGCTCAAAGCCGGTCAAAACACCGTGGAGCAGCCAAGAGAGATCGTATCATATTCAGGGCAGCGTTGCGGTTTCCCGAACGGATCGCCAGATTTACATACGAAATCCTTGTGTTCCCGCGTATGCCGCTTTTCCATGCTTTTGCGTTTTTGCCTCCATTTGCTTCTTGTCGCTTGTCCCCAAAAATAGCCTTCTCTAAGAATGCCAAAATTAAGGCCCACACACGTTGGAGACGGTATTTGCAGAGCTCACTTAAGACACTGCGGAATGTTGGTGTGTGCCCCAAACGGCAACGGAGATTGCGTAGAAATCTGCCTGCCATTTTGCCGTATTGATCAGATAAGATGCGATCGTCTCGGAGATGCCAAAATCAACTTTTTAGGGCAAGCTGGCGATACGTCACTCATACTCTATCTTCTATCATGACATTTCTCTACGTGTCGATCCGGTGAGAGGCAATAAGTGGAGATTAATTAGACAGAGAAGGTGCAAGTGGCGCAGACAAGAAACCTCACCGAGATAGAGAAGCCCCACCGAGAGGTACCTACATTAGTTACAGGTGGGCCTGGTACCTACTTACTGACAGCGGTGGAGACTGCAGTTAGCATCATGCACTTGAGACTCGCTTAGCTCTTGGCAAGAATAATTCCAGAAGGCTGAGTATGGCCACGGGTGACACCCCAAGAGCCTTATTTGTAATGAAGACGGTCACACGAGCTTCTACTGACCAATTAGTCGCTTTAGGTATGAATATGATTGTCTCGGTGGGCGAGGTAGACTAAAAGCCTCACAAACGTCACTCCAATCTGTCATATCTGATGCACAATCGTATTATATGTCCGATGAGGACTCAGCTGAGAGATGTCCGTTATCTAACCTCCTCCACTACCCACTCCGAAGACATCTCCAACTAGACCTGCTCAATATGATCTGCACAAGTGGCCCACGTGGAGTGTGCCTGATCTGCAGTTATTGAACCCTGAGACGGTGGGGTCCGAAGCAAAGCAAACTACCGAGCTCAGTGGCGGAGGGTTTGCACCTAAGCTAGAGGCTATGTGAAACCGGGTCTCGGAGCCGCCAGGCATCCTTGGGCCTATTCTTGCCCGCTTATTGGGTCCCATGAAGTCTCCAGCCCACCTGGAGTCGATGCAAGGCGGCGATCTCTGCACCAACGTTCCATCGGTCGCACAAGAAGCAAGACAAATTAAAATTGACAAAGAAACGGGTGGGGTTAACGGTGTCCGGGAGTGGGGAACAAGGTGGGTCTGTCCGGAGCGTTGTGACATCATCCAGTGGGGGGAGTTAACGTCTACTGGTAGAGTGGAGAAAACATACAAGACAAGAAGACAGTCTACTTGTACTGGTACAAGTACCGTTAAGGTGTGTTACACTTAGCCACTCGCTACGTTCATTTACCGTTACTAAGACTCGTCATAGTATACAACCTTTCCATTATCTACATATCGTCGTTCGACGGGACTCCTCTCACTCAGGGTGAGGGTCTCACGGTGTGAAACGGATTCGACCAGGTCGAGTACAAGTGTCTAGCTGGCGCTGGGCTGGGTGGGTGTATGTTTTTTCGCAGTGCATGGCAGTGCTTTTCAATCACCTTTTTACTCACCCTTCTGCTGCTTGGACCAGATCTCCTCGGCCTCGACGATGCATCGGTTGTTGGCCATCATCTTGTTAATGGTCTCGACGTACTCGTCGTACTCGTCGGAGTCGAAGACAATGCCTCCTCCGGCCTGCAGGTAAGCAACGCCGTCCTTGAGCAGCATGGTTCGCAGAGCAATGCAAGTGTCCATGGCCTCGCCGTTGTATCCGAAAGATCCAACGGCTCCAGCGTAGACACCTCGCTTCTCCTTCTCTAGCTCTCCAACAAGCTCCATGGCCTTGACCTTGGGGGCTCCAGAGACGGTTCCAGCGGGGAAGATGGATCGGAAGGCATCGAACCGGGTCTGGTCGGGTCGCAGAACACCAGAGACCTGGGAAACGAGATGCTGGACGTGAGAGAAGGTCTCGACGCCGAGAAGTCGGTCGACAGAGGTAGATCGAGGATCGCAGACTCGGTTGACGTCGTTTCGAGCCAGATCGACCAGCATGACGTGCTCGGCTCGGTCCTTCTCGGAGTTGAGCAGCTCCTGGGCCAGCTGGTTGTCCTCGGCAGCAGTGGCTCCTCGCTTCACGGTTCCTGCGATAGGGTGAGACACGATTCGGCCGTTCTCAATCTTGACCAGCAGCTCGGGAGAGGCTCCAACAAGCTGGAAGTCAAGGTAGTCAATGTAGAAGAGGTAGGGCGAAGGATTGACGGTTCGCAGGTGTCTGTAGACGTTGAAGGGATGCAGATCGGTAGGTCGAGCCACTCGCTGGGAGGGGACAGCCTGGATGATATCACCCTTCTTGATTCGCTCCTTGAGGGTGGTGACATGCTGCTCGTAGCCCTTCTGACCGATATTGGAGGTGAAGGTCTTTCCGAGAGTCACGGGACCCTGGGGAGGCTGGGGAACCTCGGGAGAGGTGAGCAGATCGGCGATTCGCTGCACCTCCTTCTTGGCGTCCTCGTAGGCCTTGGTGAGGTCGGTGTCGGCCTCGACCTTGACGTTGGTGATGACCTGGAGCCGCTGGTAGACGTGGTCGAACGCCACAATGGTGTCGTAGAGCATGAGGGCACTTTCGGGGACCTGCAGCACGTCCTTCAGATCACGCTTGGTTCGGGGCTCAAAGTACTTGATACAGTCGTAGGAAATGTATCCAATGGCTCCTCCACACAGAGTGGGCACACCGGGGGTCTGGAACTGTCGGTACTGGTCCAGTTCAGCCTCCAGCAGGTTGAGCGGATCAACATCGGGGCCATGGGGAGCTCCAGTCTTGATCATCTTTCGGGGGTTGGATCCAATGAAAGAGTATCGAGACAGATGCTTGCCGCCGAGAGCAGACTCGAAGAGGAACGAGGGGCTTCGGTTGGGGTCATCCAGACGAGCCAGCTTGAGGTAGGCGGTATGGGGAGTCAGGGCCTCAGCGTCCACATAGGCGAAAACGGGATAGAGGTTGTCGGGAAGAGTCTCCTTGGTGGCAGCAGCTCTGTTGTCGGCCACGATGGTCTGGAGCGCCTCCAGAGTGGGTCTGAGTTGGATCATTGTGGGGTTTGGAGAGCCGATGAGCCGTCTTGTAGCACGCACGTTTGTACCGTATGACTCTATGTCGAGGAAAGTTTCATAGTCACAAATTTCAAATAGGGTTATGGTATAAAAATCACTAAACTAGCCACTTCTAAGGGGACTGCGGCTAACCAGACGGTTAGTAGAGAGCTAACGTAGAGGCGTTGGAAGCGCTAGTGGGGGCCGTGGGGGTTGTCCTGAGAGACCGGTGTAATGTTGAAATAAACAGCACTCACTGATCTGCTTAATATCTCATGTGTGGGGTCATGCAAGCTCGGTTATTGGGTATATTGGGTCGTATTGGGTGTTTGAAAGGATGAGTAATGGCAGGTATAGATGGATGTTGCAGGTATAAACGGGTGAAATACGAGTTTGGTAGTTGGGGGAACTGCTCCTAAAAGAGAGTGGTTAATCTTGACCTATCGTTCACTGTTTATTTTGTTCGAATGGGTATATCTTCAACTCTGCCACACCAGCTCCAAACCCATCGTTGCCTGTTTTAGATCATCAAAAGCTCCAACAAACTCCCAACTAGACTACTTTAGCTAGGGTGCATAAAATATGCACGCTGTTTGTGTCACACCAACAATTATTTACACCACTTTCATCAACCCATCCACTACTTCCCATCACACAACAATGGACGCAGCCTCAGTGCTCGACCAATACGTCCAGGACCTGGCCAACCTGCCGTCCGAGGTCGCACACATCCTCGAGGAGGTCCGGGACAAGGATCTCAAGTTCTACGAGACCCGCAAACGCATCCAACAACGCGACAACCAGATTCACAAGTTCATCAGAGCAAATGGCTCTCTAGCTGATAACCCCAAGGAACAGGCCGCATACCCCAAAATCCGCCAGGATTTTCAGGCCGCCATGGAGCTGCAGGACGAGAAATGCACCCTTGCAGCACAGGCGTTGACCCTAGTGGCAAAACACGTCAAGAAGCTGAACGACGACATTGACAAGCTGGACGCTGAGGGTCTCCTGGGTGGCGCACCACCACAGAAACCTATTTCTGCCAGCAGATCGCGTGCAACGTCTTCAGCGACCCCAGCACCGGAACCTCCGTCTCGAAACTACACACGAGATAGAGCCAACAGTAGAAGAGGCGCATCTCCGGCAGCCAGTAGGTCTTCTACGCCTGGCACTCGACCGCCAAAGAAGCGAGCCACCGATAAGAATAATGAGGCTGCGTCTATGAGCAAGGAGTCGTCGGTGGGTGCTTCTGAGCAGCTCAGAAACATGCCTGAAACTGTGGCTGTGGGGTCTTTGGACGCTGCTATTAGAGCGGGTCCTGGGGAAGATGACGAGGTGCTCTACTGTTTCTGCCAGCAGCCGTCGTTTGGAGAAATGGTTGCATGTGATAACGATGACTGTCAGTACGAATGGTTTCACTACGACTGTGTGGGACTCCAGGAGCCTCCCCAAGGGGTCTGGTTCTGTCCGTCCTGTTCCAAGGGAAGAAAGGGTGAGAAGAAGAAGCGCTAAAGGAGGTGTTTTGTTGACAGCAATTCTCCTCTCCAGATCGATGCCATCTCACGTCACGTGCATGGTGGACGCTTTGGCTGCACACTCTTTCAGGGGTTGTTTATATAGGGAGATCTGGTCATCAACCTCAATGTGTTGTTGCCCATTTCCCCACCAAAATTTGTAGTAATATATTTTATTTATTTGAGCCTTTCGGCCCTCTGTTCCCCGCAGAATATTTTATTTTCTGCGTGTTTCATTTCCAAGCCTCACCCGCCGCTGCCCTCGCTAACGTGTTATCTTCGACGATCGCTTAGTGGGATTCGGCTCTCGGCATGTTGACAAGAGGAAAAGACTGCTGTGGTGTGCGTGCTGGATGCGAGGTGACTCCACAAGAGGAAGTCTGTAGGTGGAGGAAGATAAACAGTGCGGAGGGCTATATACGAGGAATACGAAGAGGGGCGACTTGTCGTAATATCCGCCGTGGGGTAGTTCCCGTGAGGGTTAATCCGTGTCAAGAAACCTCCTTTAGAAACAGGCTAGTTCGCGTTCTTTTTGGCACTGCTCCGCGTCTCACAGTGTTCCGATTTTACGATCCGATTATCTCCGAGCCGAGATCGGAATGATAGGTTCACACGTCAAAATACCAGTGCAAACAACACAAAGACATGGAAGACTCTTGTCGCTGCACGTGACGTCATGGCGAGCTACGTGTGGACTCCGATAACCCCAAGGAGTTCGGCGTGGACCGTATTTAATTGACTTTGCTTTTTCCGCCGTTTGTTTGGCCGTGTCCATTACATGAGTGGTCGAAAGGAAAATAACAAGGCCTGGGGGATCTCCCTGTTGAAGGTCCAAAAAAAAAATTCAAAAAGGGTAGCCCTGGGCAAAAGCTCACGTGACAAGCTTAACTAATACCCCTCATTACACCGCGGATGCATGGTGTAGCGCCAAACAGCCCGTTCCAGCGTAGGAGAGGGGCCGGAAATCAGACACAAATGGGCAGCCGGTCGTGATCTCGCCCCCAGGAACCTCGTAACCTGCGCTTTTGCGGTTGGGGCTAGCATAGACGACGGTCACTTGAGAGTCGCCAATTGGGTTTCTGGAAACCTGGAAAAGGGAATAGAGGCGAAGGCTAAATGCAAAGCCTGCTGACACGACAGTTACCACACACCACACCACAGAAGACCCACCAACCGAAATAAGTGTCAACATCATCTGGCTCGCCTTGCAAATCAGTACGGTATACAGACCTTTAAAAAAAAAGCGCACGACAGTGAAAAAGACATCTTCGCCTTTTTGTACCCCCTCACAGCTTCTTTTCGACACCCCTATTCTTTGCGCCACTTTCTGGTTTTGATTTTTTGATACTCACTTGATTTATCTCTCTGGTATCAACAAACACAGATTTTCATCCCCCATCAAAACACGGTAATACATCTTCCAGAATCACATAATGGGACAGATTTTGTCTACGCCTGTGACGGATAAAGTGAGTATCGGCCTTGTGGACGTTTTTTGACCGTGTCCAGGCCCACAACAACGACAATGTGTTGATGCCCCGTCGTTTTCCGTGTAGCAACGTTGGACCGCTCAAAACGCGATGACATGCCCAGGAAACGAAATCGCCAACGAGCATTGCTCGATCAGCCGTCTCGGACTTGAACTAACCCAGTACTCTGAAAAAGGAGGAGACTCCGATCTCGTCTACGGCCTGTCCTCTATGCAGGGCTGGCGAGTAACCATGGAGGACGCCCACGCCACCGTGCTGGAGCTCAAGGACGCCAAGGGACAGCCCGAGAAGAAAAAGGTGGCCTTCTTCGGCGTCTACGACGGACACGGAGGTGACAAGGTGGCCATCTACACCGGCGACAACCTGCACCACATTGTCGCACGGCAAGAGGCCTTTGCCAAGGGAGATTACGGCCAGGCACTCAAGGACGGCTTCCTCAGCACAGACCGGGCCATTCTCGAGGACGCTGCTCTCAAGCACGACTCGTCCGGATGTACCGCCACCACCGCCATTGTGTCCGATGGCAAGGTTATCTGCGCCAACGCCGGAGACTCTCGAACCGTGCTCGGCGTCAAGGGCATTGCCAAGCCCATGTCGTTCGACCACAAGCCCCAGCACGAGGGCGAGCGAACGCGAATCTGCGCCGCGGGAGGATTTGTGGAGGCTGGACGAGTCAACGGCAACCTTGCTCTGTCGCGAGCCATCGGTGACTTTGATTTCAAGCGGTCGCCGTACTTCCCTCCCGAGGAGCAGATTGTGACTGCCTACCCCGACGTGATTGAGCACCAGCTGACCGCCGACGACGAGTTTCTGATTCTCGCCTGCGACGGAATCTGGGACTGCTTCCTGTCGCAGGAGGTGGTGGAGTTTGTGCGACGGGGCATTGCCGAGAAGCAGACCCTTGTGGACATTTGCGAAAACCTGATTGACAACTGTCTGGCCCCCACCTCCGATCTCAGCGGAGTCGGCTGCGACAACATGACCGTCATGGTTGTGGCTCTGCTGCAGGGCAAGACCGAGGAGGAGTGGTACAACATGGTTGCCGAGCGGGTCAAGAACGGCGAGGGCCCCGCCGCCAGCCGAGAGGCGGTGGAGCGAGTTGCCGGAGAGGAGCGGGAGGTGACTGCCCAGCAGTTGCAGCAGAATGCCCAGGCCCAGCAGGCCAACTCGGCGTCGCTGGCTCTGCAGCAGCTGCTGTCTTCCGGCGCCACCATCACAGACGAGAACGGCATGGTGGTGCTCAAGGCCGAGAATGCCGCCGAGCTGCTGGCCAAGGTGGGTTTTGCTCCAGAGGACGTTGGACAGCTGGTGGAGAGCGGAGATCTGGTCGAGGAGGATGTCGAGGTCAGCGGTGACAGAATCACCGAGGAGCAGTGATTATTTAATGATGTACATGATACAATTGTTTAGTGATGTTTTCTATATTATGAGTATGTGTAGACGTTCTATTTACTTTTCGAGATTGAGGAACTTGAGAGAGTTGTTGTAGACCACCTTGGTGAGCTCCTCCAGGGGAACGCCCTTGAGTTCAGCCATCACCTTGGCCACCAGCACAATGTTTGCAGGCTCACATCGGCCCTTGATCATGCTGTTTTCCACAAACTTCTCCTTCTTTTTCGACTCGTAGGGCAGCTTGTGACCCTGGAGCAGTTTGTGAGACTCGTGAGAAGGACGGATTTCACACCAGGGAGCATCAGTTTCGAGCAACAGAAGCTCCAGGGGAATCTCCTTGGCGACATCGAGGTTCTCCTTGGTTTTGAGAGAGCACCCGTTGATACCAATATACAGACCCATCTTCACATGGTCCTGCAGCTCCTCGAGAGTACCTGTGAAAGAGTGCACCACACCTCCTCTAGGAAACTTGCCTGCTTCAAGGTAAGGGTACAGCATATCGCAGAAGTCCTTGTGAGCCGCTCTGGAGTGCAAGAACAGAGGCAGGTCGAGTCCTGACTCAGCAAAGAGCTTGAGCTGCTGCTCGAAAAACAGCCTCTGGATCTTGGCAGGGCTGAAATGCAGACGGTCATAATCCAGACCAAACTCTCCCAGAGCAAGCAGGGTTTTGGGGTTCGAACGGGCGATCTCTAGAAGGTCCTGGATTCGCTGGTCAATAGCCTTAATGTCGTATTCTCCCTCTTCCTCCTCGGCCTTTTGCTTTCCTCCAGTTTGAGCATTGTATTCTGCAAGAGCTGAGCAAGGATGAATACCTCCTGTGCAATAGAGCTCGAGGTAATCGCAGTGAAAGTCGTTGCAGATCTTCACGGATTCTTTGGTCTCGGAAAGATCTGTTCCTGTAACTAGGATCTTTGTGAGCTTCTGTTCCTTAGCTCGTTCAAGCACAGCATTGAAGTCGCTTTCATGGCCCTGTTTGCCATGGTAGATGCCCTGAAACTGGGGATCGGACAGGTTGACGGCAATGTCGATATACATCGGGTGTTTTTGTGAGGTTGTGTAGCTTCTCTTGAGCACGTTGGACACTCGTAACGGTCGCAGAAATCTCAGGCTCATGATTGAGTTTTACCAATGTAGTCTCGTTATGCAAGTGTGACATCGGTGATTGATAAGTCGAATGGAAGAGTTGCTCTGAAAGGCGGTTTTGGTTGGCCATCGATTTCTTGTTGTTGCACGCATACTGGGGTTTGAACACCTCATCGCCTGTTCCTGCTCTTAGGGGGGTGTCGGCGAATTGTTTCTTTATATAACAGAGTGGGCTTATGTAATCAGATTATGACTTATCCGTTTCGGGTAGGTGATACCGAATTGAAGTAAGCAGCATGACTAGTACCGTAGATAATTTGGTGACCTCAATACCTTTACCCGTTCAAGTGTACCCACGATTGATCTTCATCTTTCCCAACCTCATATCCCATGATGTCATGCACATACTGTATACATCACAACAGTGCTACACCTTGATGTTGCAGATAGATGGTGATGTATGAGGCTTAGGATGAGGCATGGGGGGTCACTTTGCGTGGGTTCTGTGCATTTTCGAAAGTGAAGTTTTTTCCTCGTACTCGCGTATATTCGGCCAATTACCCCGAAATCGACTGCTCATCTTCGAATCCACACCTATACAGCCTGTACAGTGTGGTGCAACATGGGATTGTCCATAGCTGATCTGTTGCATCATTTAGCGGTTATGAGCGTCATTGTGTTATTCCGAAGGAGTCCGGTATGCACCGAAGATGCTCTTTGCTATTTCTCGAACCTCGGAAATTCATTTCTCAAGTTTATCTCAAGAAACATGAGACCACGGCTCTGCCTCATGGCTGCACCACGCGTCCAAATGCGATGCATCCAGCCAGAAGTCTGGAAATGCTGGTTGAGACAGGTGGCTGGACTCTCCACAAAGAGGACGTCATTTGAGGGGGAAATTATTATGTTTGGTGCGTTATTATGGTCCCATCACCCATTGGTGCTAAGATTGCGCTTTAATCGGGGATGTTTGTGTTTTGTAGTTCCGCTAAATACCCGCACACTGTAAATGAGACCACACCAAAGCAGACAGGTCCATGGTCTGTCTGTGTGTATGTACACTGTAGGTTGGACAGGGTCACACCATCTGACTGCTCTGCTGCTCCCGTTTCCAATGTCTGTGGGCAGGCTCAAATACACTTGAGGTTTTGCTTCAGCATACATTAGAGCTAAAGCGCAAAGGGAGGAATCGGGAATGTTGGCGGAATGCAGTTAATTGGCTGGATTAGGACGGGTTTTTCCAGACGAGAATATAGGGGAAAAATTTGCGGGTCTGTAGACAGGAATGGGCGAATTTTCAGCCCGTTTGAGCGCGCCTGGGGGGCTGAAACAGTCCCCTTGCCTTCATACTCTCCCCACCACCGCAGTCTTTGTTTACACTTTGAACCGTCTCGAATTTTAAGGTAGCTAAAAGTCTGACCACTTCCCATTGCTAAATGATTCACGGCCACTTGTAAAAGACAGAAATATTTTGCATGGTTCGACGGTGATAGCTACACACTCCATTTATTTTTCGCTACACCTACTCAACAACAACAACAACTGACACAACAACTCACCACTAACCGACTCACAGCACGAAAAGCCCGCGAAGACGTCAAGCACTTGATCAGACTTGACACTGACATATCGGACCTAGACCCGTTAGATACCAACAAACAGCAACATACACCACCCACACACATCGCCATGCAATGGTTCAAACGAAGCAAGCAGGCGTTGAGCGCCGACGAGCTCCTGTCGCAACTTCAGGATGACCAGCAACTCACGTTTGCGCAGTTTGCCGTCATTGTGAAGCCCTTCTCAGCGCGGGACGCTCACGAATGCACCATGGCCTTCCGAATTCTACACACCATCAACGCCAACCTCAAGGAGACACAAAGCTGGCCGTTCCAGCTGCTGCGCCATTGCGACCTCGAGCATGTCACGGGGAAGACCTCGTGGCTAGACCGCATCCGAAAACGACCACAGAAGCCCCCGGCCGAGGGAGGCACCAAAACCGCATTCAACATCAACATTGCCAACAAGGTCCACAAACAGTGCTCGCAAATGAAGACCCAGATGCAGCAATGGGACATCAAGCACCTCCAGAACGTGACTGGCAAGCTACTCACCAACGGCAGCTTCACGTCGGACGCCTCTTCGGTGCTCATCACTCTGGTGCTGCGAATTCTGTCGCGGTTCTCGGAACTCGAGGAACAGCTCGACCTGGCCATGTCTCGAGCCACCCTCATCAAAATCAACTACGAGCTCACAGAAAAGCTCAGCAAGGAGCTCGAAAACCAGGGAGAAGAGGAGGACGAAATCAACCCTCTGCTCGTGGCCTACAGATCGTTCGTCAAACAGCTTCTCTCTGAGCTTGACACCGACAGCGACAACAGACAAGACCTGCTGCAGGTCGTCAAGGACCTCGAGGACATGTACAAGCAGTACGCAGCCTCGACGCCCAAGAAGGCTTCTCCCCGAAAGAAGCCCTCCACTTCGAGATTCCCCACTCCCTCTACGCCCAAGCGAGAGGCCTCGGACCCCTTCGATTACATGGATTCTCCTACACACACTCAGACCGAATCCTTTTCTTCCATGAGCAACTCGGTGAACTCCCTGTTCTCCTCCACATCCAAAGCTTCCTCCACCGTCAGCGAAGAGCTTCCTAACCTTCTGCATGCCTTCGATATGGAGTACGTGAAGCAGCAGCGACAGCGACGAGAGCTGGAGGGAGTGGGCATGTACTCTCCTCAGTCCATGACCTCCTCCGTCTCCTCCAAGTCTCTGTCTTCGTCCAAGTCCTTCTCCAAGCTCAACCCTACACATTCCTCACCTCTGGTGTCATCTTCTCCTCTTCAGACATCCCATACCACTGCAGCTGCTCCCATGCCCAAGTCCGCCTCGGTGCCCGCGCATCTCGACGTCCAGATGATCAACAACCGAATGATGGTCAAGACCGCCTCGGGCTACCAGGACATGCAGGAGTGGGTCATGAAGCAGAACCAGGAGGCCGCTCTCCGAACCACACAGCCTCCCGTCGCCAAGAGCGCTTCGGACTACATTGTCACCGTTCCCAAGGAGTCTGTCCCCCGACCCCTTCCTTCTTCTACTGGCACTTCTTTCCTCTCCAACATTTTCGGCAACCGGCCTCTAGCTCCTCCCGTTCCTCTTGAGAAGAAGGAGCTGCCCAAGCCCCAGCCCTCTGCTGGCCCCACCACTTCTCTTTTGGCCAAGAGCCTGTCTGAGAAGCACTCCGCCTTCCAGCAATCTGCATTCGAGAGCTCTTACCGACAAGAGATGAACGATTTTGAGTAGAGCGTCGACCGACCGAAACTGCCAGCTCGTGCATAGCATTATTTATTTCCGTGTGTAATACGAATCAAAACATTCCATAAACATTCCAGCCGGACAAAGGCTTTTGATAGGGGTCAATAGGTCTCCACAGTTATAGCTCGCGATATGCCAATTTAGACGTACACTAATTAGTTATGGCACCACGAAGTAGGACGATCACGGATAATATGCGCTCAGTGCTTGTAGATATCGTCGAACTTATTCTCCGTTTCGGATATACACAGTTGTTTACTTCTGTCTGAAGCACGCAATACTAGGATACGGAGTACTTGTAAGACCGAGCTCATACAGATACAGGCACACAACTCAATAGCTATTACTGATATGATAAATAAATAAAGATCCTTACTTGTCGCAGGTGACATGGGAATGTCCACTGGGCTCGCTAGACTTGTTTTCGAGGTGGCGTCATGATCGCCGTTAAATTAAAACCTCAAAATACGCACCACTAGCTTCCCAGTTAGTCTTGTTCTGCGACCTTTAGGATTGTTCCCGAAAGGGTGTGAGATAGCATCCGGTGCTAAAAGTCAGATAACAAAGTGTTTTGTTTGTTTGCAATGAGGGGAGGAACTGAAAGCCGGCCGGCGGTTTACCAGCCCTTCTTGGGATTTGTGGCCATCTCGACTCTCATGAGATTGACTGTTCGTGCGTGGATAGCGAGACGGTCCCAGGGGATGAGGGGCTCTAGCATGGTGACAATATCGGGGATATAGGTCGTGAAGCGGTACTTTTTAATGTATTGATTGATCAGGTCGTCATAGGTCGTCTCATCTTCCATGGCCGTGTACGCGACAGGCACATGGTGAGTGAATGTGGGTTTCGTAGAGTGCAGCACTTTGAAAGATCGGGTCGGTGAAGAACGACTGAGGGACAATCTTGAATAGGTGCGCAATGTTGTTTATATATCATGGTACCCCACAGACCTCTGTCATCAGAGTATGCAGACTTGGTACCTGTACGAAGCAGGCAGAAGCTTATTTGCGCATTTGCTTTGGTTTTAATCTTCCCAAAGCGAATATTGCCTCTTTGTTCTTGCTGCCCAAACTACATGTGCAAAGCTGCTACGGTAAGGGGCTGTTCCTGAAAATCGGACCATGAGTCTGGGAGAGCTGCTGTTGAAGAGCCGGCTTGGGCGGTGGAGAAATACGTCCGGCTGTGCTGCCTTCCCGACGATGATCACCAACGCAAATCCTTTTGCCCGCTTTTAATGCCGCTGACTCCCCATCCACCAAGGGTTAGCTCATGGCTCAGCCAGCCCAACCGAACCTAATGCATTCCGGGTCGGTAAAAAGTGGAGCAGGCGTATCAGACGACAAGTTTTGCCACTGGTTTTCTTGCGGTGTCTGAATTTTTGGGGAGGGGGAATTGTACAGCCCACTCCGTGATCACTTGATTTCATTTCAATTTAATATATCATGTGTTCCTGCATCGCTGCGCATATCGCTGACTCGTCAAACTCGCTTGACCCTGGAACTCATCCCCTCCATTCTCTCCACCACGAGAGATAGTCTGGTGTCTTAATTTTGCATGCATCCTACAAAGACTTGAAACATGCATGTTTTTGGCGGCTCGCCAAATGGATGGTCCGCTGCGTTTGCGCAGGTAACGCCACTACCCCTGAAAATGAACATTGCGCAATCCTGGCGGTTTCTGAATGTCAGCCCGACTTGCTCCGAGACAAGATGCCTCGGCCGGTCTTCGTCTGCCAATGATACGGCTAAACTCAGCCATCCGTAATAGGTGTGTGCTAAACGCTTCTTTGCTTGCTCGCTACAGGTTTAGGCATTGCAATAGAGTAGCTAAAACACCCGGGTTGAAAAGTGAAATTCCTCCCGCCCGGTTGTGCTCAGGATTCTCTAGCCACTGAGACATGCTGATATGTGCATGAACCACCTGAGACTCACATGTTGAGTAGCGCATCCGAAGGTGGTGTGAAGGCAGCACTTAGTTTTCGCAAAAGAAATCCCGCGGTTTGGATACGGCTACAGGACCCCATCTTTCCATTTTCGCCCATCAAACTTGCTCTGATGTGCGGTAACTACCCAGTCAAGTAATACTCAAAAAAAATTACCCTATAAACCATGCTGTTGAGAAAGGCAAACGTGCCTGTGCTCAGACCTCCACCTGCGGCTGTACCAGAATCTCCTCCAGGTCCTTTTCAACTGCCTTTTGATCTTCGCCGTAGTAGTAGTAGTACCACCAGGTGATGCGATTCTCTAGAACTTTTGGATCCATATCTCGGAACCGAATCTGTGCGTCACGCACAATTTCAGGAAGATCGCACTGCACCCTGTTGCTTAGTATGAATCGAATGGCTAACGAATCATCTGCTGGTCCCCATGTCATTGTATTTGTGTCGTTAGTAAGGATATTGAGAGCTCGTATCTGTGCAATTGTGAGAGAGCAGTGTACGGACTACTTATATCGCCTTGCTCTTTGTACCGTACCATCCAGCCAGCTAAGCTGGAGCTTACGGCTTTGTACAGTAGTGATAATATACCATTGTCGACTCAGATGGACTGATTACAACGTCTGTACCCTCGAATCTCTTATCGTGAACTAACCACATGGCAAAATAATAAAGTGCACGATTCTCATTGTAACATCGATCAAGTCTTAGATGTCCCACTGTGACCCACTACGGAACATCGTCGTCGTCGCTAATTACGTCCTCTACAAACCCCTCACGCGACAAAAACACCTCTACTTCTAGAGCCTGCGTTCAGGAAGCGCTTCGGCGAACTACACATGTGCGCTATGATCATAGCCCAAACACTGTAGATGCTGTGGTGTACCCAACTCTTTGTGGTTTAGACATTCAACAGTTGTTTATTTAATATCAGTCTTTGTATAGAGTGACGATGACAGGGGTGAGGGTCGTGGAACAGCCACTATTCAACCCCTCTGAGACATTTCGGCTCTTAGCCTCGCATACACTGTCAATTGAGCTCTTGCCAATGCACTGATACCATTAAGCGAAGGTGTCTCCACT
This sequence comes from Yarrowia keelungensis, assembly GCA_001600195.1. Classification (NCBI taxonomy): domain Eukaryota; kingdom Fungi; phylum Ascomycota; class Dipodascomycetes; order Dipodascales; genus Yarrowia; species Yarrowia keelungensis. The sequence goes on along the minus strand of BCJD01000001.1, from coordinate 1,020,407 downwards.
GTACGATACGTCATTTTGCCACCAGATGCAGTATCTTAGACCATCATCGTGCGCTCGCCTATCAATGCTAGGGCCCTTGGTAGGATTTTAGACTGACTGTGGAGCAGCCTATTGCACCACTGTTTGGATTTTTAGACCATAAACCTCTCATTGTTCTTCAACTCCTCACGATAACACATGTAGGAGAGCTGGTTATTGAAGCTGGCAAACAAGAGATACTTTCTGGAAACTGTGGAGTGAAAATCCACTAGCATGACGTCATTTAACCGGTTATCTCAGATGGCAGCGCCTTTTCAGCGCGTCAGATGACCATAATATAATATCGACTAAACTAGACCCTGTTGGGAGCACAATGAAGGAACAATTGAGGAAGTTCCAAGCCGTGGAGGTTCAGAAAAGCCCGAGTTTGTTTATGAGACAAAAAAAAAATGTCACTCATTGAAATTGCGGACCCAGAGCCATTTCTATAGCAAAAACGAAAAAAAACAAATTCACTCCGATACCGGGAATCGAACCCGGGTTCTCCGCGTGAAAGGCGGAAGTGATAACCCCTACACTATATCGGAAAATTATAAACTTCTGTGCATTTTGGGGTCGACTTTCGTTTCCATAAATCACGTGACATCCCGAAACCTTAATTTGAGGACCTCTTTTATTGGCTGTAAATGGCTTGTGAGTGGCATTAAAGGCGAAATGAAGAGTTAATCGAGTCTCTATGTGCTCCCTACACTTGACGAGAGTTGCTTCCCGTTATCATTTTCTCGTTTTACCAGACAGATCTCGACCTGTCATGTAGCCGATCTTGTGAGCATTCCTTCTTATCGATGGTCTGCAGTGTTTCAAATACCAGCACAGACGACTTCTAGAAGGCTTATTTCCTTATCTTCATATGGACATTGTTCTTTTTCGCCGTCTACTATGAGTCAATGGTATGGGAACAAAAAAAGAGTGTGAATTAACGTTGCAGACCGTTGCCGAATACGATAAACTCAATAAGGCGATATGTTCAGGGCTCCATGACTCTTCTCTCAGCTTATGAGGCTCTTCAATTTGTTGGCATGCCTCACTCCAGAGTCAGATTGTCAAAAACTCAACTGATGAAAGTCCTGCTCTTCCTATATCAGTCGTAACACTCTCCATTTCTACTTTGTCACGGTAAAATCCTGTTGCGCAATTTGAAGACGTTCAAGATATTGATCACAAGAGATGTGCCTGCAAAAGCTTTTGATTTACATTTTATTCTACTTTAACCGTTAGATCTAGCATGCCAATGCTCACTGCTATCCAGGTGCACACACCATAAGAAGACACAGCTCTGAGAATACAAGCCAAGTTCATGACTGTTGCTGAAAAGACAAGAGAACCCGCTGCTTGCAATACAATAAAAGATGGTCATGAGACGGCCTATTTAGAAACTCTGGGCTCTCAGTCAAATACCTCCCAATTCCAGCTTCTTCACAGGTGCACTTTCAATCAGGTATGAAAAAGTCTGGATTGGAGCTAGGGAAAAGGAGCGAACAAACCCACTAGTAGATGAGAGAAGAAGGGCTAACACTACTCAGTCCTAAGACTGTGCCTTGCATGTATTTCCCTCCAAAAAATCAACTCTGTAGGAGCAAAAAGAATGCGAATTCTGTGGATCGAACACAGGACCTCCAGATTACTCTGACTGAGGAATGACTTCAGTCTGGCGCTCTCCCAACTGAGCTAAATCCGCGGCGTTAACCGCAAGACCGGATGTTTGATAATATCCGAGGTTTGTCTTTTTTTGCCGCGAAAAATAATCTAATTTCTGCTCAAAAACAGGTCCATAGTGATTATTCAGATCGAATTTGAAAATTATATTCTTTTCAGCTCAATTCATCACCATCTTGAGGTTCTATGGACGCTCAAAGTTGAGATTATGTAATACCCTGTGTGTCTACATTTGCCCGAAAACTCACAGATCTCCGATACATACTCTCGTTTGTCTCTACACTTCACCATTAGACCTTCTCTATTCCCGTCTGTCAATACGATCACGTTCTATATCAACTTCTACTGCTAATCTTCATGTCATTATCATTACTCTGTATTACGGCTACTCGTATCGCTGGACGAGTGCAGCGCCAATCACCTGGGCATCCTTCAGTGTCAGGCTCTTGTCTCGCAGCTCCTTGTTGGGGAATGTGGTCTGCAGAACGTATGCTCGGCCAGAGGGGTTGTGCTCGTCCACAAAGTCGTACAGAGCCTGGACGGTGAGGTCGGGGTCGAACGAGGGAGTGAGGCGGGTTCCGTCGCCGAGTCGGATCTGGATTCTGCTTCCTCCGGCTCCAGATGAAGAGTTTGAGGGGCCAGAGGAGGTAGAGGGGGTGGGGGTAGAGGTAGGAGGAGTAGCAGTAGAAGGAACAATGGGCTCACCGGGAACAGGAGAACCGAGACGGTTGCCAGATCCTGCGTACACGGGCTTCTTTTCCACGTAGGCCTCCTCACTTCGGTCGGTCACGTTGATATCAACGGCCTGGTTATGCTGCACGTCAAGGAGAGCCAGAGGAGCTCGTCCTTGGTTGAGGGTCTCGAGGTACCGCTGGTTTCGGGGGTCGTCGTATCGGTACAGAGGACCGTCCTCGACGGTGAAACCGTTCTGCCAGAAGGTGATTGATCGAGACACCTTGGGCAGAGAGGTGGGGAGAGCAGACTCCACGGGTCGACTTTGGACCTCATCGGATCCCAGAGTGAATCCGGTTCCGTGGAAGCTGCCCACCTGCTCCTCGTCCTCCGACTCGTCATCGTTCTCTCCTCGAGGTCTTGCGGGGTTAGCCTCGGCTCGTCGGATGATATCGTTCACCAGAGGGTTGCCTCCCTGGTTGCCTCCCTGGCCGGGTCTGTTGGGGTTCTGGACTGCCAGAGCCGACTTTTCTCCTCCAGTGAACAGGTCCTGTCGCTTGGGGGGTGCATTGTCACGTGACAGGTCTCCCAGGGTTCTGACACCAGCCACACCTCTTCTGGGGGCAGGGGCAGGTGCAGGGGCAGAAGAGGAAGGACCAGGAGTGGCGTTGCTGCTGCCTCCGCTGACTGGAGTGGACGATCCGGTTCCGTCTCCAAGTCTGTATCCCGAGGGCTGGGGGTTGCTGAGAATTCCCTGGGGCTCAGAAGCAGGGGTAGAGGCAGCAGGATCATCTCTGCCAGCCAGACCGCTCAGAAAGCCCTGGATTCCCGCGGCAATTCCGCTGGGAGCCAGACCAGACGGGTTGGCGTATGCATCCGAGTCTCCCTCGACGTCCACGTCCTCGGCATCGTCGTTCTCTGCGTCCTCTTCGTTCTCCTCAGGGTCGTCGTTCGCTGACAGAAACAGATCGACAGCCTGGGCCACGTCCCAGTCGGTGTGGAGCAGGCAATCCTGGGCATCCTCGGGCGAGGACTGTGTGATTCCCACGAATTGGGCAATTCGTTCGGTTTTTTCTTCTTCAGACACCATTTCTAGACGTTGTGGCAGGCGTAAATGTGATGACTTCCCTTACGGTGGCAAGCTAAGTGTAATGTTGGCCTGTGATACATTAAGCTTTGGAAATATGCAAGATGATGGTAGAGACCTGAATTACAAGATGAAGACATTCGACGATAGAGGTGCAATGAACGAGCATGGGGGCGTCGGATACTATTGCCTATTTGAGTCTCGAGCTGCTCTGTTTTCTCCAATCTCTTTTGCGGCCAATAATAAATGACCTGGACAGATGGGGCCAATGTGCCCCAAAGTTATACGGTGGTAATATGGGGCACATTTTAGAACAAGAGATGAGTCGGAGGGTGTTTTGGCTTATTCGGGAGACGAACAGATTGACAATGGTTTAGTTTTGCTTTTGTAGAAAAGTTGTTCAACATCTGTTTGTCTTGCTATCCGCCCTTCAGTTCGAGTCACGTGGACTGCTGTGTTGCTGTGCATTGTTTAGGTGTGTAGGGGATTAACTATTGATGTTTAAGTAAAGTTAGTCGATTTGTTGAGATTGGGAAAGAGAATCTGAAGAGTTTGGAGGGGTAGCTGTGGTTCTCAATGGGGATCAGGTGGGTCTATGTGGCCCTATTCTTCTTGGGATGTGCTTTTATCCGTCTGCCACACCCCTTTTTTTTGGGGGGTTGCCAATATCGTCATCTCACTTCATACTCACCCCATCTCTATGCCCCATACACATCTAATTCAGGTCATGTAACTGTCACCACGACAACATCAATATTTTCAACTGCACGCGTAATCAGCCCACCGCGCTGCAATAACACACGCCAAATAACATATAAACAGTCCCCAGCCCCTTGATGTTCGGTGTGAAATACACATTTTGCACTGTCACGCACAACGCGTGTAACCACTCCAAGTTAAGATTACGTCATTTCAATTTTACCCCAGGAACTATTATGCACCCAGCGATATCGGCCGCTCCACGGAGAAGCCGTATGAGACGGGTTGTGACGTGATGAGAAAAGAGAAAAGAAAAAGAAAAAAGAGCCCGCAACAACTTCAAGAAGAACGTAACGATATGATGCTTCTATTCACAGTTTTATCGCTATAAGAACACCTTTCCCTACCACAGTCGACAACAATGGACATGGTCAAATAAGGTTTCCCATTATAGAGGTATCTATCACATGTGCTAAAGTCACGTGAAGGTTCCAAATATGTGGATACAAAAGTCCCCAGTCTTTCAGACCCACTTCAAATTACCACAGCCACCTTTCCCGCATTCATTTCCACCTCCTACGCCCTACCAGCTTACATTTGCCGGTCCTTGATTGGCTGGATAATGTGCAGTGTAAGTGAACCTTATCAGTATGAGTCACCCGTGATATTTCAGATCAGGAAGTTTCACTCTCTTTTCGACCTAACCAAACTAAAAGAATTTTCCCCACACAACAATCAAAATAATGCTGAGAAGTGCTCGATTCTGCCAGGCACGATTCTCGGCCGTCAAGGCCCGTGGTCTTGCCACCACCGCCAACACTGCCGGTCTCAACGTCCCTCCCGAGTTCAAGACCCGAACTCCCCCCTACGCCGAGCTCATTGACCGTCTTGCTCAGGTCAAGAAGATCATCAACCGAAATGATCTGACTCTGGCCGAAAAGATTTTGTACTCACATCTTCACAACCCCGAGGAGACTCCCAGCATCACTCGAGGCGAGACTTACCTCAAGCTCAACCCTGATCGAGTGGCTATGCAGGATGCCTCTGCTCAGATGGCTCTTCTGCAGTTCATGACCTGTGGTCTTCCTTCCACTGCCGTGCCTGCCTCCATCCACTGTGACCATCTGATTGTTGGTCGAGATGGTGCCGACGATGATCTTACCCGATCCATCGCTACCAACCAGGAGGTCTTTGACTTCCTGCAGCAGTGCGCCGAGAAGTACGGCATCCAGTTCTGGGGTCCCGGATCCGGTATCATCCACCAGATTGTGCTGGAGAACTTCTCCGTCCCCGGTCTCATGATGCTCGGTACCGACTCCCATACCCCCAACGCTGGAGGTCTTGGAGCCATTGCCATTGGTGTTGGAGGAGCTGACGCTGTCGATGCTCTGACCGGTACCCCCTGGGAGCTCAAGGCCCCCAAGATCCTCGGTGTCAAGCTCACTGGCCAGCTCTCTGGCTGGGCTTCTCCCAAGGACGTCATCACCCATCTTGCTGGCAAGCTGACCGTGCGTGGAGGAACCGGAAACATCATCGAGTACCACGGCGAGGGTGTCGACTCTCTGTCCTGCACCGGTATGGCCACCATCTGTAACATGGGTGCCGAGGTCGGAGCCACCACCTCCACCTTCCCCTTCACCGAGTCCATGCGACGATACCTCGAGGCCACCGGCCGAGCTCCCATTGCTTCTGCTGCCGCTGCTGCTCGAGATCGAGGTTTCCTCGCTGCCGACGAGGGAGCCCAGTACGACGAGGTTGTCGAGGTCAACCTGTCCGAGCTGGAGCCCTGCATCAACGGCCCCTTCACCCCCGATCTGGCCACCCCTCTCTCCAAGTACTCCAACAAGGTCACCTCCGAGAAGTGGCCCAACACCGTGTCTGCCGGTCTCATTGGATCCTGCACCAACTCCTCCTACGAGGACATGACCCGAGTCGCTTCTCTGGTCGAGCAGGCCCGAGACAACGGTCTGGAGGCCAAGATCCCCTTCTTCATCACCCCCGGATCCGAGCAGATTCGAGCCACCATCAAGAAGGACGGTCTGACCGACGTGTTTGAGTCTGCTGGTGCCGTTGTTCTTGCCAACGCCTGTGGTCCCTGCATTGGTCAGTGGGACCGAACTGACGAGACCAAGTCCGGCGAGTTCAACTCCATCTTCACCTCTTTCAACCGAAACTTCCGAGCCCGAAACGACGGCAACCCCGAGACCATGAACTTCCTGACCTCGCCCGAGATTGTCACCGCCATGATCTACTCTGGCGACGCCCACTTCAACCCCATGACCGACTCCATCACCACCAAGGACGGCAAGGAGTTCAAGTTCCAGCCCCCCAAGGGAACCGAGCTGCCCGAGCAGTTTGCCAAGGGCCGACCCGAGTTCTACCCCGAGGCTGCTCCCCAGCCCCACCCCGAGGTGAACGTTTCCGTGTCTCCCGAGTCCGAGCGACTGCAGCTTCTGGAGCCCTTTGAGCCCTTCAACAACCAGGAGCTCAAGCTCTCTGTTCTCATGAAGGTCGAGGGCAAGTGCACCACCGACCATATCTCTGCTGCCGGTGCCTGGCTCAAGTACAAGGGCCACCTTGAGAACATTTCTTACAACACCCTGATTGGAGCTCTCAACAAGGAGACCCAGAAGGTCAACCACACCATTGACGCTGCTGACGGCTCTGAGCAGTCCATCCCCGATCTCATGATCAAGTGGAAGGAGCAGGGCAAGCCCTGGATTGTTGTTGCTGAGCACAACTACGGAGAGGGTTCCGCTCGAGAGCACGCCGCTCTGTCTCCTCGATTCCTCGGTGGACAGGCCATTCTGGTCAAGTCTTTTGCTCGAATCCATGAGACCAACCTCAAGAAGCAGGGTATGCTGCCCCTGACCTTTGAGAACGAGGCTGACTACGACAAGATCCAGGCCTGTGACACTCTCGAGACCGTGGACCTCCTGGACATGCTTGAGAAGGGTGGTGACAACGGGGGCTTCGTCCAGATGCGAGCCACCAAGTCTGACGGTTCCACCTTTGACTTCCGAGCCCGACACACCATGTCTGCCGACCAGGTTGAGTTCTTCAAGGCCGGCTCTGCCATTAACTACATTGGTGCCCAGAAGGCTGCCAAACAGTAAGCACCAGTCTCCTTAGAGCAAGAGAGGCTGGACCAAAAGTACACATACAAGCAACTTACCCAAAAGTAAATACGAAATAAAGTCGAAAAACGAGTCCGAGAAGCGTAATTAATACTGGTCCGTGTGTAAATAATATCAACCACCAACACGAAACAGACTCAGAGATAATATCGAAAAAGGTGACCACCCCCCGCTTTACAGGCATTCGCCCTGTTTCATTTGCTGCGAAAACAAATGCATACCACAATGTGGCACAATTCGGTTGAGCAGGGGCTAAGGGGCTCCCTCACACAGGAACGGAAAGCCTAGGGGGTCCAAGTGTGCAGAAACAGAATGGAAGACTGAGTGAAGTCAGTGACGAAAGAGAGGCAATATATAGCCAAGCTTTGTATTAGAGGCTTCTGCCTCAATGGTGCCACAGGCTAAGCAGCCCCAGGTCGTATAGTCGTTTGTGCTTGTGGTATGCCTCGAAGAGCGCAGGGCTTTGTGGATGTCAACAACGCACATAGACATATACGACTACATAGGCCTTGTGTAGATTATCGTATCTTGGGAACTGCAATCTTCTCTCCACACTGGTGTTTTCAAAAATAATACGGAATACGCAGTAATACGGAAGAAACATGCGCCGGTTGTCTTTTACGTAAGAGGAACAAAGACCCTGTTAGGCATATTGTCGGTACCAGACTGTCCCCTCAGTTTAACCATGAAGCGTAATTCCAATTCGGGACAGGTGTCTGCACTCAACCAATTCCTTCTCTCCTAATCCTGCCTGATTGACCTATCGTGGCATTCTTTCAGAGCTGTACTATTGGTCCAGCCACACGAGACACAGGGTGTCATTTAGTAAACAGACTTGATGGATAGCATCTGTAGAGGGTTATAAAAGGACTTTTGAACACCCCAACTCATTATATCCTATCCATTGAGTTATCCTGGCTCAACACGGTCATTTCGGGAAGTCATATGACACGACAAATTAAAATCTGGATGAGCTGCATGGATACCAGAGTACAAAACGATGTTCCAGTCTGGGGAGACGTCACTACGTGTACCAATTAGATAATGGGTTAGTTAAAGATGAAAAACGCACTGGCACAGTTGTGGAGTAGGTCACCTGTCACCTGCTCATATACGATAGGTAAAGCACTTGTGCTGCACAGAAATGACTGGTTTCTGGTACCTGGATACACTCTATTATATATCAGTCTAGAAGCAATTTTACGAGGGGTCTCACTATCTTGACAACTACGTCATAGCTCCCGTTCGTCCCCGACTACCGTGATCCGTCACGGGATTTGACGGAAACTTTAATATCAACAGCTGTGCATCGATCATGCATTGTGTGATATACATCTTTACTGATTGTCGTATGACCAGTGGAACAGCACCACGACCCCACACGCCGCCTTCAACCGCACAGACCGCATGCTTGTACCTATGGTGTACAATTAATCCGCTGGGGTGTTGACCAGTCACTTGCGCAATCGCCATTCCCCACACAACTGCGATATTGGTTCGCATTATCTTACATGTGTCCTTCCCCACGTGCTGGTATGGTGCACGGCAAGACAGCGGTATGTGTATTGAAGTCAAAAAACACAAAACAAACCAGACCACATACAGCCCTACAGGAACCTATACGGTTCTATTCGTTATGTCGCGAACCACACAAACGGCTGAGATACAAGCGGCTGGTTTTGCGTAAACGCTGGGCTCATGTGACCTGCATCTTGCAGATCTCCGGCCATTAGTCATTAGATGAACATTCTTCCAAGGGGCCAAGTCTCATCAAGAGCTCTTCCCCTGTCTCATAATTACCGGCACTATATTGGACCCGTACCCTATCTGTTGCCATGTTAAAACGCGCTGCAATCATATATATAATATACGAGTTGGATAAACCTTAATCTCATATTGAGTTTGATTGTCAAGCTCAACCCCAGACGATCTATCAGGTCCCTAGCCCTGATGAAGGAGGGTGGCAAATATGTATATTGATTACCAGTACACAAATTAGACAACATCTGCGTAGAAGAAAGCTGTAATTTCTTACGTAGAAGGAGTGTGTTTCACACACCTGGTAAACGTAAGGCACACACCGTTGAGCTAAAGTGTCGTATAAAGCATCACCTGAACTTTGGGTTCGCATACAATGCCAACGGGCACCCCAAGCGTTTTCATGTTCGATGCTCGAGTCGACGAAATATTAGCTGTGCTATTTTGGTATGCGATCAAGGAATATTGGCAGCGAAGGTTCACCATCACCAGCCGTCACCTCAGCTATATGTGAACCATGTTTCTTTTTTGGCCGTGCGTGAGACGAGTCATGTCAGGCACGCGTGTTGCCAATAGTACCCCTGGATGTTCCAAGAGCGAAATACACCCTCAAATCAAGCAATTCGGGTCCGTTGACGGGGGTTTGCCACTGGCGGAGATAAGGCGGACATGGCTTTCCTCGTGATCATGTTTTCTGCCGAATCCAGTTGCACAATCAAGTGTTCCTAGCCGAGCTTCGGAGTATGCGGGAAACTGGGGGACAAAGCAGACAAGAAAGAACCAAAAAGTAAAGCCAACCCTCAGACACAAAGAGCTGCGGCAGATGGTTGATAGTCTTTGTCGAGCGAGGCTCACATACACGAGTCGACTGAGGCAGGGCTCAAACAAGAGCCCGCCATCCATCAACCTATATAAGCAGGGACCGTTCCTCACATAATCGGCTCTTGATAAGCTGTCTAAAACCTCAAAGCTGCAGACACCCAGATTTCAAACGCGTACAGCTACTACCCGGACAGCTCAACCTCTAGCTTACTGGTCTACTACAAACACCCCTTCACTACCGCCACCCCCAAGTCGCTAAAGCTTGCACCATGAGTGAGAGCCACTCAGTACTCAAGTGCGACACTCTAGACTACAACATCCCCGTGAGAAAGCAAGCCGCCCTCTCCTACCACAGCTATTCCATGGACGAGGCCCAGTATACCCCCATTCCTATGCATGCCGATGACATTGACTCCAACCTGGGTCTCTATGACGATGTCGAGGATGTTTACACCTATGGAATGATTGATGGATACAATCTTGGCACTTTCCCCACGGCCACCTTGTCTCAGAGCCTCCCCATGCATTCTTCTTCCGAGTTTGTCGGCTCATCCACTTGCTTTACCCAGGGCTACAACTTTGGAGAGCCAGAGTGTTTTCCTGTAAAAATCGAGGAACAGGTGCCATCGCCTTCCCAACTCATGGAAGGTGTGACACTCTCTGGTCAAAGTGAGGATGTCATCATGTATGGCTGTGACATGAACGGGTCGAACCACTCGCGACATCCATCTTGTGTGGATATTTCGCACACTCCCCCTTACTCTGATGAGCCCCATCATCTCTCCATCTTTTCGCAGCATGCGTCTCGATCGTCTTCCGTCTCTTCTGACGCAACTATCGGGTCACTGCCTCGAGAGATTGGGCTGGAGTGTGGAAGTGGACAGTGGAACTACGAGTACCCAGGCCTCATCTTCAATGGGGATCCATCCAGCATCTCTTTGCCTCAGAATGGAGACAGACTCTGTCCCCTTTTGTCTCCCCCGTCGTCATCGCCACCCCTGCGAGCAGTTGACGTCCGGGCTCCTTCACTGTTTGGTCGCTCTCCAAAGCGAGCTACCTTGACTGACAAGTTTTCAGTCGTGAAGGCTTTGAACAGGGCAAAGCGTCAGACTAAGAATGCCAGTCTTCAGAAGAGTTTTCCTTCGATCCAGAGTTTCGTGTACGACCCCGATCACGAGTACGATCCATTCGTGAAGCCCACCTCGGCTGCCATGGCCTTTCTCATGACCTGCTTGAAGCCAACCAAGAAGGACCAAGAGATGGTGCTGAAGGAAAACAAGCGGCAGTTCTGGCAACCAACTTCGACTTACCCTCAGAAGTCGTATGTTGAACGCATCTTGGCCAGCGAGACGCTCGTCACCATGCTCTTCAAGTCAAAGAAGGGCCCCATTGCCTGCAACCACTGCACTCTCAACTTTGAGAACTACCTTGCTCTTGCTGGTCACTTTGACGAGTACAATGTGGCCCGTCCTGGAAGATGCAAAGACCAGGACTGCCTTGCTTCCGTTCTCGGCTTTGCATCGCCCTCTGAGCAGAGTCGGCATGGCAAGACTCAGCACGGAAGCAATTCCTACAAGTGCAACTTTGTGGGCTGCACCTACCACAGCCCTCGACTGGACTGCGTCAAGCGTCACCATGTCAAGCTCCATGGTTTCGAAGCCAACCCCAAGCACATCTCCAAGGAGATCCATGCCCTGAAAGACCTGCCCAGCAAGTTTCAGGACGTGAAGAAGTCCAAGACTCTCACCGAGGAGGAAGTCCGCCAGCAGGTAGCTCCTGTCTTGGCCAAGTTGCGTGAGCTCTTGTGAGAGGCCAGCCTACTGGTTAGGTGTGGTCACTGTTTGATTACGGTAAAAAGGGAGCGATCTTTTCACGAAGTTGAACGTGGATGGACGGGGGTTAATCAAATTGCTAGAAGTAGATTGGGGAGGGTTTTTATTTATATAATTTATAGTCAACAGGTATTTTGAATAGCTCCGTGAGATATTGTAGACGCAACTGAGACCTTGGAAAGCCCTAGCACTGCTTGTTCGAGTTTTGACATCGGCTATAGACGTCTAATCAAACGAAGATGAAATATTGATTAGTGAGCTGGGTCTCATAGCTCTGCAGATCTTCGAAAACCATAGTCAATACCATGCTATGAGCAGGAGCACTGGTATGTCTACCGTACAGTACCTGATCTATAGCGCCCATTTGGGCACTGCTACTTACAAGCCGTGTACTATCAACACAGCCACGACCAATTCGGTCGGTCCGAGCTTCTGTTCCAATTGGAACTCATCTCCTCATCCGTCCTTACTCTCGCAAAGTATGAGCGTGATAGTGTGCTCATCTATACCATTCCCCAGTCTAAGCAAGTGGCCCTGAAAGCTACATCGGATCTGAAGCAGCCACTTTTACGAATCTCGGTTGCCTATCCCCCTTTCTCTTGGCGTCGAAGATCTTCTAAAATCCCCTGATGATTATCACCTGTGAAAATTATCCCCGAACACGCCCCTCCGATCATTCCAAATACGGAAAACAGACATTATCACCAACTTTCTCACCCAACCCAAAACTCTCTTACAGTGGAGAAAAAGACGCAAGTGCAATCGTGAGCGGGTTAATAGCAGCGTTAAGGTGTTTAGAGTGCAACGGTACGAGCAAAAGACTTCACTGGGGGATATTCATTCTCTTTTTCCGGCTGTAAGGGCCGGTTGCTGCCTAAAGTCCGATGCACAGAGCTCACCATAACCGAGATCTATCGCACCTTTATCTTCCTACAGGAAAAGGAAAACGGGATACTAACGCTCCAATCCCACAAGACAAGGTCACTGCTACCCAACCATTTATGGTGATCTTTAATGGGTCCCAGTCGATCCCCCCCAAAGCTAGAATCCGTTAGCTAATACCGTTCAAGGGGTCTAGATTTACTCTCCTCCCCGTCTCTTGCTCTCTTGAAAAAAGATCCGATCTACTGCTTAAATCTCGCGCCACTGCGGCGCAAACGAGCTAACTTGTACCGGGCATATGCACCGAACCGGTGTCCGCTTAACCGAGTCAGGTCGTTGGCGAGAAAATCTCTCAACGACTCAAAGTTGAGCGAAATCACTAGCAGGCTCGTATGCCCTTAGACCTGCTCTTTCCAGACAGCATGTGATATTATTTTCCTAATCGGTGGCAAATCTGGCCCGGATCCACCATCTAACGGTTTTGGGACCTCAGTGGAGAGCTAAGTAGTTTGAGAGAAGATTTAGCGTGTGCTCTTGGAGGCTATCTGGCCATCGGTGGTGCCATGTGACAATAACCAGGCGCTACTAGCGAACACGAAAAGAACACACGAAATATATCGACGGCGCGCGAAAGAGAAAGACGAGCGCCACTCCGTTATCTGAATGCTACGTCTTGCTTGTTGCCAAGTGCCGTATGTGAGGAGCTTCGATTTTCATTTGTCTCTGATTGAAACTCATAGTTGCACCAATGTTAATCAGATAGCCTCTTTGTCCGAGGTGCAGTTGAAATGCATGAACATACTTGCGGGATAGCGTACTGACAGTAAGACCAGCCTGAGGTTAAAAATCACGGGCTCATACGTAGAAAACCGAAGAGAAAAAGAAGGCTACCCAAAACAGAACTCGCTACTCGCTCACTCCCATCCACTTCCACGCCCTACACAGTCACCCGACAGTCCAACTAGACTCCCCTCCTTTCTAAACCTGTCACGAATCAATCTACAAGTAGCACACGGCATCTATCTCAGGCACAGACAGACAGACACAGACGTCATTACCGCGAGTCACATCTGTCATCAGACACCATGCCGGCAAGCCCGAAAACGCCTCAAAGGAAACAAATGATGGGCTCGGGACCCGCGAGCCCGCTCAGTCCTAGTCCCAGCCCACGCCCTAGTCCTCTACTCGCTAGCCCAGGGTCTTTTCTCAAGCGAGCTGTTAGTGCGGGGTGGAAACGACGGCAAGACCCTCTCGAGCACCCTCTGCCTCCAGGCTCAGTGTCATCATCTGACTTTGACACCACTCCTACATCTCCACGTAGCCCCAATGTGGCAAGTCGAAAGTCTTCACGTGGTGGACAGAGTAGCAGCAGCCGTCTGGGAAGTCCGGCTACGAGTCCACTCAACAGCCCTTCCTCGATCAGCTTTCCGAGAAGCGTGAGTAGCTCGTCCTTCCTCCCCAACTCCTCGGAGCCCGACTTTGAGATGGTGACCCAAACTAGCTACAGTCATAGGCCCTCTCCCCGAGTTCCTTCCGGAAGATCGCCCAGCTTGACCACAGAGTCGCCCAAGTTGCAGCAGACGGAGTCGTCAACTTCGCTACTTTCGTTCCAGCCCGAGGTTCTGTCAGTGAAACCGAGAGGCTCGGCTTGTGGCAGTCCCCAAACCAGCATGCGCCAAGATTTGCCTCCTCTTCCCAGCGATGCCGCTGCTCCTTCTGTGCCAGCGATGGCACCCAAGAGAAGAGAGTCCTTGCGACGGCGATCCTCAGTAAAACAGCATCAGGGACTGGGAATCGACAACTTGCCTGCCACAAGTCCACTGACCCCGCGACGCCAGGCTTCCATTTCTGCAGGCTCATCACGATACGCGACCCCTGAGCCCGAGGAGCCGCCTCTGACGCGCACTGATAGCAACTCGTCTATCACCGAGGAGATCATGACCGTATCGCCGGTTTCCCCGGTGCTACAGACGCCACCCCTCAGCATCACACCCAAACGACAGCCGTCAGTCGACGGCTCGCTTAGCCGGGCTCACAGCGTCGCAGCTAGCCTGAGCAGCAGAGAGGGATCCGTGGATCCGCTAACGCCAATCGTGCCACCCCGAGGAGCTGGCATTCGACGACATTCAAGTCTCAAAGACTTTGGTGAGTATTAAAGGTTTAGGAAAAAGAGAAGCTGACGTTGGATGATGGATTCAGTTATGGGAAGGACACGGTTATTGCGTCTACAATGTGGAGCTGTCATGTGCGAGTGTTTCAAGATATGTATGGTCACCCAACGGCACCAGTCTCTGGTGCTTAGTCATATAATGTCTTGGGAGCCCTGGCTCTCTCTCTCTCTCTGTCCGAGGTCTCTGGCGTGCATGCACTCAAGGCCCAATTGGGATGCATGGACATTGATTTTGGTTATGCCGTTGGAGTTGGTAAAGTTCTGACGGATATTTTTAATAATAAGAGCGAGACACGCATGAAATATTATTATCAAAGTCCAGTTATTGCCAACAATTTTCAACAGCTAAATTGACGTTAGTTTGCGATATTGTCGGTGAAAATGAGCACTTGTTGCGCGAGCTAAAGACCCATTGGGTCCACGTTTCGCAATGGGGGCTGCCAGCACGACTTTACCGATTTCCAGAAGCAGCCAGAGGGCCCGTGTGCAGCCACACTAATAGCACTGTAGCGCTGTCAGGCAGGGTGAGTGACAGACAGCCCGCAGCTGCAGGATTAGACATTAATCGTGTCCCAACTATTGACGGGCTCCATTTTGCATGAGAGCGGGAGAGCCATGTGATGCCGAGGACATGCTACACGTACAAGGTGAAGGGTGATGTGGTTGCCGCACCGATACGGTTTTCAAAGTCGTTTCATGTGGCAGCTATCGAGCCTCATCCTTCCAAAGTCACTTGGTAGTGCCATGCCTTGTCTGTTGGATCTCCCCGCACAGTGAAACAAAAAGTTTTACCAGGTCGACAGAAGGAAAGAGGCACTAACCACCACCTGGTAGTCTTTTTTTCACATCTGGGTCTGTGGGACACTTTGGGTTTTGGTCATGCGTCTAAATGGGGACAGAGAACAAAAGCGACGAAATTAGACTACAGACCTAAAAGCCAGTGGTCCCTCACCAACTGACTAGGGTGTCCTTGTCTGTGGCTAAAAAATAAGAGCTGCTGCACAACCTCTGCCAACCACGCAACCTCCGTCGTTTCTTCTCCGGCCCGTCAGCCTGTCGTTTTCTCTTCTCAACTAACCACTCTTTTGTGTTTGCGGTCTGTGCTCCAGCCCGCAAGCATTTATCTTTTATTTCTGTGCAGACAAATCGCCGCTCCACACACCCAACGCTTTTACCTCTGAAACATCCCCGCTATCGATAAACCGCCAGACCAATTTGAGAAGGTCGGCTTCAGCGTATTCACAAAAGTCCGTCACCAGCAACGACCAAGGCTACTTTGCTCCTAGAGGCGACGTTTCCTCCTCCAAGCCTGGAACTCCCACATCTCCCGGTACCCCTCTCAACTACAGTCAAGAAATGATGTCGAAACGAACGCCGGTCACAACCCAGTCTCAGAGGTACGACTCACTCATCCCCCCAGTAGATGCGGTCTCCACTACTTCGCCAGCTACACCCAACCCTGACGCCATGGACGGCTGGTCGCCTATGAAGACTCAGCCTGACGTCTCAATCTCCCGAGCTTCCTCTCAACAGTCAATGAATGCCCCCACAGCTCGAGCAACCAAGCCTTCGTTGTCAGTGGCGTCCCAGAGAAGCTCTCAGGCCATTCCTGGACCGCCTATGTCTTCCATGTGGCTGGACGACAACAGTGACGAGGAGTCCAAGCCTGAGTGGAAATGGAGAGGTCTGCGAAGATCCTCCAAGACCAACTCAACCATTTCGACGGGGCTGCCTGGCAACTCGAGCACCCATGGCATCTCTCATTCTGCATCGTTTCCCTTGCTGCCATTGCGGGAGTCGACCAAGTCAGACTCTCTGCGGTCTTCGTCAAGCTCCAATTACAACGAGTCTCACTCTCACCGACTCAGCGATCGACAATCGAGCAGTGACAAGAGCATTGGTGCTGACACGGAGCATTCGTCTGTGTCTTCGCCAGTGCCATCAGTGGGTGCCTCGCATACTCCCAAGGCGTCCTACACACCTAAGCAGACGTCTCACACTCCAAAGTCCAGTACTACGTCTCCCTCTCGACTCAAGTCACCTCTCCGACGATCTGAGAGTGGTTCCAAATGGAGTGTCAACAGTCTGTTTACCCGGTCGCCTCGACACAAGAAGTCGTCGTCCATCTCGTCGAATTCGGACCTGAGAACCTCCATATCTCGTCCCTACGATGTTGTTCACGTTAACCACATGGATCTGGGAACCCATGTGAGTCAAGAGGCAATGGCTGCTCCTGTGCCTGTGCCAGACTCTCCCAGTCCTCATTTGGCTCACCATTCGCCCCTACAGCGAAACAAATCTACTTCGTCTGCACACAACGCCCTGAAGCACGGTCTGAGATCCGTCAAGGACAGAGCTCTGGGCCACAGTCCTTCGAAGAGTTTGTCTGGTGAGTCATTTGATGCTTCATTTGGAGGACCCATCACTAAGACGCCCTCCAATGCCACTGGATACTCTGTGCACACTACACACAGCCGAACCATGCTTGCTGAGCCTGGCGTTACTCTCAACACTTCCAAGCCCGTGCGTCCTCGTCGACCTGACGATCTCGTACTTCCTCGGGGGTTGGGCGGTAACGAAGACGAAGGCCCCACTGGACCTACGCATGCTCGAAGACTCTCCAACTCTTCGTCCAACTACTCCAGCAACTCTACCGTGGGCAGCACTGCCAAGTCGCAAGTGGGCGCCACTGCAGCAACTACCCCCAGCATGTCTCCCGATAGCCGAGACGCGCGGTTCTCTTCTGTCCAGAGTGAACATGCGGCGCGGGTCGCCAACCTCCTCAAGGACAGCACTACGACTAGAGCTTCACCTGCCAACTCCCCCAACCCCAACCTCAATGCCTTCCCTGCACCCAATCTGTCCGTGAGCCACAGACAGTCGTGGCGGTTCTCCGATGCAGAGCTGGACATTGAGGAGGAGGAGGAGATGGATGGCGAGTCAGTGACTACGACGTCTCCTTATGCATCCCCTCGAATTCCCCAACGGTCAGAGCGACGTCGTGGATCGACCTCATACGATGCTAATGGTTTCATCCAGGCTCCTGGCTCAGCTCCCCAGGCCATGTTCAACTCGCCTAGATTGTCACAACAGTTTGAGTCCAGTCCCCAGACATTGCAAACTCCTCAAACGCCCTCTTCTTCGTCGTCTTCTAATGCAGCTTTCCGACGTAAGAACCATGGACTTGGACTCATCAAGAACCAGCCTTCCTCCGACTCGATCGGATCTTCGTGGACTTCTCCGGGCTCGGACTTTGTCGAGCAGCACAACTGGTTGTGCCAGACAGCCCCACAGTCAGATCTGGAAAGTGCTGCCTCCACCCCTAATGCTTCGCAGACTACTTTTAGACGATCCGCCTTGCTACCTTCTCCTCTACTGCCTCAGCACCAGCAGCAGTTGCAGCAGCAGGGCCAGCCAGGCCAGCAGCAACAGACACAGCAGCAGCAGCCCTATACAACTAACGGGCGACATCTTTCCACGTCGTCACTGCCTTCTCATGGCGTGATTCTGGAGGATCTTGCTGAGGAAAACGTTGCCAACCGACCTTCAGTCCAGTATGAGCAGACTCAGACTTGGCTGTAAGCGCTGGTACACATGTACGATACAATAATGCATTTAAATTCACACTTGATCATTGGCACCCTGTAGCCCCACCGTAGACTTTTTCCACCGTATAAGGCAACGCACCAGTAGTATCGTTTCGTATCTTTTCGGTTACATCTAAACCTCGTGTGGACCCTAGATCTTACGGTAGGATCTGACATCAAACACACAAGCGAACTAGAACAAGACAGGGAGCCACGTAGCTGTTACAGAGATGCGACATCCGTTCCCCTGAATACCCCCTGATATCTTGCGTCTTTGTATCATGCTCCACTAAGACCGCCACTAGAGTATGTTTTGTGACTACTGTACTTCTCCGAGGTCAAATAATGGGCCGATAAGGGCACTACGGGTAGGGGTAGGGGGTGTAGTAAACAAATGAGCGAGAGGATAGTTGCACGGTAATGTGGAGAGAGCGACATTGGACCATTTTTCAATTGTGGGCAAGGTAATGCTTTTATAGGTGCTACGACTCCTTCTAGGCTACATGCTCGTGTGGCTCAATAGTTCACGGAGGGGATGAAATTAGTGCAATTCGCCAGCTGAAATGACTAATTGAATCAGCACGGCACAATGACTAGCGTCTAATAATTTCCGAACAGAAGCGCCTCGGACTACGGCCCGCAGTGCCTTCAAGACAAAACTGAACCGAAGCTTTTATTATTTGGTCTTAGCAAACTGGAAAATGTTGGGTTCCAATAGCGAGGTCTAGCCATGCTACAATATACCAGCGACCGTAGTTGTCAGCAGGTCCTGCCAATAAGATTGCACACGTGCTAGCAGTCCGAGACATTGGAATCTAGACTTTGATTACCAGTGGCAAGATCTGATTAGGCCCTTTAGAACATCATTCTCAGTTTTGCTCAAGCCGTGTTTACCGCGACTTGCACATGTATGTAATGTCGTCTCTACCTAAAGTGGGTGCATACAACAGACATGTCCCAGAAAGTCAAATCAGTAATCTCACTTTGGAGTACCAGACACTGGCTACAAAGACACACATCATGGCGGACCGACTGACCCAGCTACAGACATGCGTGGATCAAATGCTGACCCAGTATTTCTCGGCGCTAACGCATATCAACACAAACCATGGTTTCAAGTCGTTAGCAGGGGAGGAGTTGGTCAAGGACGACACGGTACCTGTGGTTACAGACGAAGAGCGTGAGAGGGTCCTGGAGGAGCTTTCAAAGGATCTCGTGGTCAAGTCGCAACAGATTGACTATCTGATTGACTCACTACCCGGTATCGGTTCGTCAGAGGAACACCAGATGCAGCAGATCGAGCAGTTGCAGAAGGAGCTGGAACACTACGATCAGGTCACTGAAGAGGTCATCAAGGAAAAGGACGAGCTGCTGGAACACTGTGACGAGCTCATCCTGAAGCTCGCTCAGCGAAAGGCCCAGATCGACGTGGAGAGTATGTGAGCATGAAGCACATAGCTCTGTGAGGAAAAAATAGAACCTCGATCAAAAAGGCACCGCCTTCTATGGAAGGACTCAGCCAGTGTGTAATCTGCACTGACGGGATCACAAAAGATATCTAACTTGTCGTGGAGACGGTGCTCTCCATACTAACAGCGACAACACCTGTATTACATAAGCGCATGAATCATTGTATTATAAATAATTAGGAGGCAGCCACGGCGGTAGCCTCGGTTTTCGTACTTTCAACAGTAGGAACTGTAACGGCGTCGGATGTAACAGTAGATTTCTCCACTACGGGGCCTATCTTTTTCTCCAACTCAGCCAACCTGCTTTTGACATTAGCTAGCTCCACCATTCTGTTCACAGCTTTCTGGAAATGGCCCTGAGCTGTACGAAGAGTGAACGGTGGCATCAGACCAAACATTCTGATGGGGTCAGTCTTGGCTCCCTTTTCTTCCTTCTTGCTGTGTATCGTGAAGACGTCATCCGCATGTGAAACTGTGATCTGGGCATTTTGGGGCCGCTCATCGTAGCTGAACTTGGATATTCGTGAATTGAAAGTCGAAGATGCCATGAAATTGTCGTAGTTGGTCTTTGCAATGTCCAGATGGCCATTTTTGAGATCTTCACACATCTCTTTGGTGAGTTGTTCATATTCATCCACCAGTAGGAGCAGGTTCACAAACAGATCGTCGCTGACAGAAGTACCGTTGTCGTCCTCACGAGCTAGCTGCTCTATCTCCAGCTTGCTGAGACTGTCAATCAGACTAGACAGATCAGCATTCCCGGCTTCGTCGTCTGTGGTCATGGTTGATGGTGGAGTTTCACAGTTAAGTTTCACGATATGCACAGGTGTACTCCTCAGGACAGCAGTTGATGGGATAAGTATAACCAAGAAAACATACTCAGAGGTGTAAAGATTCTCATCATTTACCAGCTACAACTCACAAATTCATCTAAATCATCTTTCTCTTATTATACTAAACTTTTATATACTGTTTACTCGCCCTTTCGGAACTCCACCTTACCCTGCTCAGCCATCTTGGCCACCTGCTCGGGGTCAAGAACATTGCCCTCCTCGTCCTTGTAAACCACCTTCTGGTTAGGGGGAGCGGCGTGAGGGGAAATGGGAGCCTCAGCGGCCTTCACAGCCTCAGCGGCCTCCTCAACAGCCTCGGCAATGGAGGGGTCGAGGACAGTGTCGACAACCTTGTCATCAACGGGCAGAATGGAAGCCTCGTTGTAAAGGTCCAGGGACTCGTGGAAAGAGTTGCAGTCGAAATCCCAGCCAGGAAGCCACTTACCCTTCTCACAGAGAGACTTGGTCCAGGGGTCTCCGTAGATGATGGGGGAGTAGTAGACGTAGAAGGCCAGGGCGGCAGCAAAGACACCGACGCTGAGAGCTCCTCCAATGATCTTGTTTCGGACAATTCGGAGGGTGAAGTACTCCCAAGAGCAGACGAAACCAAGGAAAACAAAGTAGAGAGAGCACAGGTAGTGGTGCAGGAAGAGCTGTCGAGCCATGAGGTAGGAGGGGAAGTAATGCAGAGCCCATCCCAGCAGGAAGGTGGTGAACTGGGTATCGTAGGATCGCAGATCGGGTCGGCCAGCAAAGTCGTTGTATCCTCGCTGGAATCGCAGAAGGTTGATAGCCTTCCACAGCAGGAAGATACCAATGGACAGAGTAGTGAGCCACCAGATGGGGGCGTTACCGAGAAGGTAGACCTGTCGGTTGTCCTTGACCCAGAAGTTGATACCTCGCTGGAGGAAGGGCCAGGACTCGGGTCGAGACTCCCAGGTGTGGGGGTCCGTGAGACCCTTGTTGACGGTCCACATGACCTTGTTCAGCTCGAGGAACTTGGACAGGAAAGAAGGAGTTCGGTAAGAGGATCGGTCAGTGGAGTCGGCAAGAAGGGGGTGAGAGTTGGACTCAATGTACCAGATGGAGTTGGGGATAGTACCAGACTTGGCGCAAGTGACCTCCTGCTGCTCAAAGGCCCACTTGGGGAGCTTGACAGCGTGGGAGAACAGAGCACAACCGGTGATGGTGTGGATAAGTCGGAACTTGGTGTCAATGGTTCGGACACGCTCTCGGGCAACACCCTTCTGGGACTTGGGCTTGATGATCTCAACTCGGAAGTTATCGTTGGCATCACCGTCGAATCCGGGGTAACCGTAAGCGGAAACCTCGTTCTGGTAGTCAGCCTCAGACACGGGGGGTCGGAAGTCGTGAGAGTGGATTCGTCGGCCAGTGGCAACGTGCTTGAGTCGGATGACGTCACCGTCCTTCAGGAAGACCTTGTCGCCCTGGAAGTCGCCCTCAGTCACAGTGTAGTTCTCAACGAGGAAGTCGTTGTTCTGGTCAGAGTGAGGGTAGAGGGTCACCTGCTGCTGCTTGGAACCAGTCTCGTAAAGAGACTCATGGGAGTGCAGGTAGCCGCCCTGGGTGTTGAGGTGACGCAGGGTGATCTTGGATCCGAGAAGAACGTCGGCGGGCTGGTTTCCAACCAGAGTGGAGTGCTGCAGGGTGTTCTGGAACTCGGGGGACATGAAAGAAGCACCATCACCAGTGTTGACGAGGCACAGGAAGTGCACGGCGAACATGGCCACGTAGAAGGAGACGGGAACACCAATGAGGAAGGCAGCTCTCCAGCCAAAGTGTCGAGTGAAGGAGCAAGGGGTGACGTTGAGATCACCAAGAGTCCACCACAGGTGCCACAGAGTCATGAGACCCATCCAGGCGATGGTGAAGAGACCGTACCACTTGACGGAGGTGGTGGCACCAAGAGCCAGACCAGAGAGGAACAGGTATCGGTACCAGGCGCCGGTGAAGGGAGTCTCGAGCTCAAACTTCTTGAAGAAGTACACGGTGAGGGCCAGGAAGAAGACCAGGGGCGAATCGAGCAGAATGTATCGCGACTCGGTGACCAGAGAGTTCTCAATGGCAAGGAGAGCGGCACCAAAGAAGCAAGTAGCGGTTCTGCAGCCGGAGGCCTTCAGAGTCAGGTATGCGAGAGCCACGGTAGCGACACCGAGAACAGCAGGGTAGGATCGCATGGCGACATAGGGAACGTTAGAGGACAGGTAGTCGAGACCAATGGAAGAGAACTCAAACTCGCCATCGTAGCCAGCCAGCCAGCCGACAGCAGCGAAGAGCATCTTAGCAAGAGGAGGGTGGACATCCATGAAGAATCGTCCAATGACGTACTTTCGGGCAAAACCGCCAAAGTGGACCTCATCGAAGACCACGGAGGAGGGCTGCCAGATGTTTCGGAATCGGGTGTATCCAGCCAGGAAAGAGACCACGAAGATGAGCACTCGATCCTTGGGGGTCAGGGCGCGTTCCTCGGCCAGGTTCTTGTATCCGGGAGCCGGAGTGACCTCAGGAGCCATCTCCTCGAGGGCCGACTTGGCGTACACGGCTTTTACCGTCTTCTTTTCACCTTTGGACATTGTCGCGAGAAGTGTCGTAGTAGACGTGTGAGGATGGGTTTCTTAGCTACGTGTGTGCTTAAAGGACACTCTGTGAAACTTACGTGGCATAGAGTTTCAGAACTCAAGCGAGGAGCAGTAGGTACGAAGCCTGTGACGCGACTGAAGGGTAGCTCCAGGAAGAGTGGCGGGAAACGACCCAATTGCTGTTCGAATTGGTGACTAAAAATTCCTTGGGAGCGCTTCAGATGTCTGCTCTGTAGACTTCTTTCTATCTCTACAAGCCCTCGTTAGGCCACCGAACCAATGCTGTGATGGTTTGCAGCTAACTGATTTGGCCCTGCACTCTGCACAGTTGAGAACCCAATTTGGCTCTCCACACACTGACAATTTTCAGAAAACTCGGTTTCGTGTCGTGAAAATTGAAACAGCCAGGGGGGGACAGAAATGCCGAGAGCAAAACACGTGAGAGCTTTAACCCGAATAATAGAAAGAGGGCAATTGAGATAATGAATATTGACAATTGCGAACAATCGACGACACTATTGGAATGAACCGACCCCTCACAAGCCCCACCTGGTTCATCCACCCTTCTAAACGCCAAACAGACATGGTCACTCCATCGATGAGCTTATTTTCTTTGTGCTGCCGAAAGCGTGTTGAATTGGCTCGAAATAGATAGGTGGAATATGCCCTACAATACCATAGAAGACTGAGAGAGAAAGCCCAGCAAATGGGCGAAACTGCAATAAATGACAAAACTATGGGCAAGGTTGCAAATGTCTGGAAAATTGGTGTCGAGTTTGACGTGGCGCCATACTGTTCATTCTTTTACGACCGAATACAATTATTAGTGCGATGTACACGTCAACATAAAAGCGCTTCTAATATTTGATTATCGTGTTCATCCTCATGCAGGTGATCTCATAGTGCACAGTTCTGTGCAGCGGAAAAAGGCGGAATGGTCTGTTACGAATACGAGCATCCGTACTGGTAGCTCTACAAGTCCATGACGGTTGTGAAAATTATCAACGTTAGTCTATATACAAATGCAAAATGAATGATGCCTTGTGGCTTAGAACAACACAATTATGTGTTGTGAAAAATGGTTGACAATCCAAAGTCTCCCATTATGGATAATCTCATCTTTGACAGCTTATGACATTGGAGGAGCAGGGGTCCTAGATGATCCACATACCACCTCCGTTTGCATCCGTGTCGTCCAAAATGCTGGCTAGTTCTGATACAGCCTCTTCCTTAGCATCCCAGCTCATCTTTGAGGATACTCGGACAACTCTCAGTTTGGGAATCTTGTCCTCCAAGATGGCCAAGGTGATATCGTCAGCCCTCAGTTTGTGAGCTTGTCCTAGTCCACCACTTGAGTCGATATCGAGAATCTCCAGAGGATGGCTCTGGAAATGGCCATCAGCCCTTTGAAACATGCGGTCGTCAAACACATGCTTGGTCAGATAGTCCACCGACACAGAAAGGTGTCTCAAGTTAGGACAGTGGCGCAAAACCTGATCCAAAGCATCAGGTCGAAGACCTGGCATGGGGTACACCACCTCCAGATACTTGAGATTGGGACCGAGATATTGGCACAAGAAGTGGAACGAGTGGACTGTGATGAAGGGACAGTGTCTTAACGATAAGTGCGTAATGGTATCCGCAAACCTGGTCTCTCTGATGAACTCGTCTGAGATTCCTCCAGAAAGTCCCAATCTCCACAGCTTCGGAGGCCAGACGTTGTCGTATTGCTCACAGAACAAAGAAGACCGAGGAAAAAAGAGTTGCTCGAGCTCAGAAGACTGTCGAAGAGCTAGGAATAACAGTCGTAGGTCGACCACCTCACTGACAAGAGATAAGTCGAGGCAGCGTAGCTGTTTGCAGTGTCGCAAGGAAACCATAGGGGCGTAGCCAAAGGCTGTTTGAGGCGCCACAAACAGTTCCAGGTTTGCTGAGCATCGTTTCAATACCTTTGCTGTGTAAGAGTTCTTTCCTGACTGGATGATAGAGTCGAGTCGCAGTTCTCTCACATAAGTTCCAAAGTAGTCGTTAGAGGAGATGGCATCAACGAAGCCTTTGAAGTTGAGGGGACCTAGTTCAGGGCATGCGTACAGAAATGGCAAGCCACATCGGTACCAGGTCTTACACACTAGCAGTAAGTCAAGAGTGATTGGATCTTCCAAAAAGGAGAAAATTGTATCGACAATTTCTGGGGGGAGGTACACAGAGTCAGCAGTAGCCACTAACGTATCCTGGGACTTTGAGTCCTCCCCGATTTCATCTATCTCGTCTGCTGGTCGAATAATGAGGGCATCGAGGGCTGCTGCAAGTGTGTCGATTTTCTCAAACCCACTATCGTGTAGTGACTGAGGCGTCGATTTATCAGCTGTGCCAACCACCCTCCTATAAGGAGGACGGTTCTTCTTGGGTCTGTGTTTGTTAGCTATTGTTGCAAGCCCGGTGGCAAAAAGATGATATTCAGGAAGGGTTTACACACTAGATATGGTGTTGCAATATAGCATCTCAGAGTGCATGCAAGCCCCGCAGGCTCTAGCTTCAGAATTTATGCAGGTGAGTCTGGGCTTGCCAGTTCGAGTCTTTAAAGTGTACATGAGCGTCCAGCATTTCCAAGCACTGGAGAAAAAGGACCTAAACGCCGGTCAGACGACGAATTTTGCCACCAAATATGAGCTACACACTTTATAGTCCTGTTTTTAACAAACGCCTTCTACTAATCAACCCCATCCATGGATAGCGGGTTCGTGGAGGGGATGTATCAGAGTTTAGGTCAGTGGGTGCCAACTAACGAGGCGAGGGGAACTTGTTGACAGTTCATTTCAGGCGGGCAGTGAGCGTTTGTGGTTCCATTGGGTTCTTTGGAGGGAGCGCAGGAAATTGCAATTTCTACATATCGGCTATGTGCTTTCACCACAAATATTCGCAGCTGTCATGTTCTCCTTCGAGTGCACACGCATCTAGAGCTTCGTGCACCTGATGTCTAATCGTCGTGGCAGCAACAGGGAGGATTGACAAGTGATACCGGTCAGATGCAAGGTCAATATTGTTCCAGGATATTCCGTAAACTCCCATGCAGCGGGACAAAAACAATTGCAAAATAGGTTCGTGAGAGTCAGGGTCAGTCAGGTCTTACTCTGGGTTAGGGTGGCGACCCGAATCGGGCAATTTTTCACATAATAGTGTGAGACCAAAGTTACACGTACCTACCGACGAGGAGTACAAGTGTAGTGAACTGCACACGCACAGTAAACTAGTTTTTGGGGAGCATTATGAGGTGAGTAGAAAGTTAACGCACGGCTATCGTTATTTTACCTCTTACCAATGTTCCGGTAATAAACTTGGAAGCACGACAGTGAAAAATAAGCTTCCAACGTGGGCTAAGGTTTCGACAACACATCACCACCACGAAACTGCACACCAGCCCCTTCCATACTCAAAACCAACCCGACACACACAATCAAATGTCCACCAAGGCTCTTATTCTCGTTGGAGGCGGCACTCGAGGAACTCGATTCCGACCTCTCTCTCTGGACACTCCCAAGGTCCTTTTCCCCGTTGGAGGCAAGCCCATTCTCAGCCATGCAGTCGACGCTGTGGCTTCCCTCAAGGACGTGAAGGAGGTTCTCCTCGTCGGATTCTACGAGGACTCTGTCTTCTCTCAGTTCATTGCCGACACTAACAAGCAGTACCCCAACCTCAGCATCAAGTACCTGCGAGAGTACAAGGCTATGGGAACCGCTGGTGGTCTCTACCACTTCCGAGATGTCATCCTCAAGGGTAACCCCTCTCGATTCTTCGTCATCCACGCCGACGTTTGCTGCTCTTTCCCTCTCAAGGAGATTGAGGAGTTCTACGAGGAGAAGAAGGCCAAGTACGTCATTCTCGGAACCACCGTCCCTGCAGCTGTCGCCAACAACTTTGGTGCCATTGTCACTGACCCCGAGACCCAGCGAGTTATCCACTACGTTGAGAAGCCCGAGTCCCACATCTCCAACCTGATCAACGCAGGTGTCTACCTCTTCGACCAGACCATCTTCGACACCATTGCTGCTGCCAAGAAGGTCCGAGAGGAGAAGGCCCAGGACCCCTCTTTTGTTGGTGAGGGTGACGAGGACCACCTCCGACTCGAGCAGGACATTCTCGTCCAGCTCCCTGCCACCGACGCTTTCTACGCCTACGAGACCAAGGACTTCTGGCGACAGATCAAGACCGCCGGTTCCGCCGTCCCTGCCAACGCTCTCTACCTGCAGCAGGCTTTCCAGGCCGACCCCAAGCAGCCCGGTCTCCAGGCTCCTTCCGCCAACATTGTGCCTCCCGTCTACATTGATCCCTCCGCCAAGGTTGACTCTACCGCCAAGCTCGGCCCTAACGTGTCTATCGGCCCCCATGCCGTGATCGCTGCTGGTGCTCGAATCAAGGACTCTATTGTTCTTGAGGGTGTTGAGGTCAAGCACGACGCTGCTGTCTTCCACTCCATTCTCGGCCGAGGCTGCAAGATCGGATCTTGGGCTCGAATTGAGGGTTCTGCTGTTGCCCCTAACGATCACTCCGAGACTCTTGTGAAGGACGGTGCCAAGATCCAGTCGGTGACCATTCTCTCTTCTGACGTTAACGTCTCCGAGGAGGTGCATGTCCAGAACACCATTGTTCTTCCCCACAAGGACATCAAGAACGATGTTGTGAACGAGGTTATTATGTAAGACGAGTGACTTGATGTAGTTATCAATAAATATTAATATAGCATGATTGGGAGCGTAGCAAAAAAGTTAAAATGGGTACAATTGGGTCACTCAGTGATGATAGACTTGAAATTCATTCTTTATGAGCACTTTCGAGGGAGTGAGTGGCATCTGCTAAACATACCCGATGTTAGCACATCCACACATACCCGTAACCTTATTCGTGTCACTCTTCAGTAGGAGTAAATTTGCAAAAAATCACAACGTTTCCAGTTTCAGCGTAAAACAGCTGTGAAAATTAACGCGGTCGTAGTCTTGCTGCATCATTGTCTCGAATTTGGCTCCCTTAACTAGTCTGATGGGCCAATTACTTCCCGTGCAACTTCGAAGAATTAGTTCACCGTTGCCCAGTTACGTAATCAACGTTACGGTCTAACAGCCGCACGTATTCTCATCTCGAAAAGTGGTGTCTCCACCGTGGAACCGCCGCAGTGAGAATACAAGCTCACAGCCAGAAGTGTCTCAGGCAGTAAAGATGGCAATCTCTGCCAGTAAATCAACAGCTATATAATAGAGAATGTCGGAGTCACTAAGTCAAACCTGGTTCATGGGAGAGAACCACGCTCCGGCTTATTTGGAATCCTATAATCTGCTCTGCTCCAACATTTACAAGACAGCTCTCGCCGTAGAGTAAACCCTACTATACCGAAGCTGCAGCCAGTGCGTGCCTCAGTTACAATGACCATATATTTCGGCCACGTGAGGGAGGAGGTGATGAGGTAAAAATTCTGCGACACGAAGGTTTTTTATACCTACACATTTTCACGTGACTTCAACAAAGCTTATTTTCTTAACCCCGAACATGCCCCACAGAATAGGAGAGCTTTCGATACTTCTCACTAACGGTGCTAGATGAGATGTCTCCTTTGATCGAACACGATAAAACAGAAAAGATGACTTCCACTTTCTTGTCACATGGGTTTCTCTGACATCACGGAGAAATCTCGGCTATACACCAATAGCAACCCGACGATGTATATTAAGGTGGGAGTTCGGTGTTTGTGTCAGATGGCCAGAGTCATACCCTATAATCCTACGGCAACACGATATTAGAAAAAGTTGGATCGCAAAAGAAATGAAATACAACCGGACGACCCCCATCTTTGTGCTTGGCTGTCATATCCATTCCTCATACGTCATTACAAGAGGTCGGTTATCGCCACAGGCACGTGACCTGATTTAGAGTTGTCCCATCTTACCTGTAGTGAAAAATCCTTGATAATTACTCACAACCAAACTACACAACACAAAAATGTCCCACGACGGAAGAGATCCCTGTCCTATTGTTATCATCAACGATTTCGGTGGTGCCTTTGCCATGGGTGTGAGTATCTCGGATTTTTAACCGCAACTGTGGCTGTTGAGCCCATTCTTCCACAATGTTCCATTACTAACAACAGATCGTCGGAGGTACCATCTGGCACGGTATCAAGGGTTTCCGAAACTCTCCCCTCGGTGAGCGACGAGCTGGTGCTCTCTCTGCCATTCGAATGCGAGCTCCCGTTGTTGGTGGTAACTTCGGTACTTGGGGTGGTGTTTTCTCTACCATGGACTGTACCGTCAAGGCTATTCGACGAAAGGAGGATCCTTTCAACTCCATCATTGCTGGTTTCATGACCGGTGGTGCTCTTGCCTTCCGAGGTGGATGGAGATACGCCCGAAACGGTGCCATTTCGTGTGGTCTGCTGCTTGCCGTTATTGAGGGTGTTGGTATTGCCGTCCAGCGATACTTCGCTGCTCCTCCTCCTATGCAGCCCGCTCCCATGGCTGCTTAAATTGGCTGAATCACTCGCCACTTTAGGTGTCACCTGGGGGTTCTTTCCAAGCCTGGGAAGGCGTTCAGTGGGTTCTTTCACACCCACATATTTATGACAGAAGATGATTGTATATGTACATAGCAATGAAAACAAGCGAATTATATACTCGTTGTGTTCCTTTGGATTATGGGATCAAACTCGAAAGTCTACCCCATAGTATCAGTAGACACTTGTACAACTTGTAGAACTTATGATGTCATATCGTTGCAGTCGTTGCCGTCAATGAACAATAGCCCGAATGAAGCAGCACTTACAATAGTTAACCGAGATACTGGTGACTTTCTTCTATAGTAATGCTTTTCTTACTGCGCACGCCATGACTGTAGAGAGAGCGTCGCTCAATCCGTCGCACTCAGTTGAAGTGAAGCACCTTGACATCTTTGTGAGTCAGTAGCTACAGTATATCACCAGTTGGTTAGTATGAACCAAAGCATTCAGGTTGGAAGTGAAGCGAAATCCCGTAGGAGACACAAAAAGCAGAGCTTTCAGAAAGACTCTTGTCCTTTCTCAGAAGTAATTCAAGTAAGCATGATAGATCAAGGCTTCGCCCTTTCAGTATCGAATGCTTCAACACTGGCAGGTGGTTGGATTTATAACTACTGCACTCGTACTGTGCATACTGTGCCGTGCATCCGTGCAAGAGTGCTATCCTGGTATTCGTAAATGATCCTTGTCAAAAGTGAATGAATCAAGACATAACCACTCTACAGAGTTGTTACAAGCAGTAACAACGAAAGCTACTTCAACGGGGTGCGAGCTACTTGTAGCTAGCTGCTACCCGTACAAGCATAAGCATTACAGTAGTTGCCAGTTTGACCTCGGTTGGCTTTGAGGGCCGATTAAAAAGATAAAGAGGTCAGAAGTGTCCACTCTTCACATACAGAATACAGGTATGCACGAGAAATATATAATAATTACAAGCAGGGGTCTCGTTTACAAAGGGTAGGGTAACTTAAGGCTCAAGAATTGGGTCCACTCTGATGCCGAGACGGGCCCGACTTCGGGTATCGGTAGTCTCGCAGTGCGGAGGATCGCGGAAATTTGTGATGAAAGTGAAGAAACGTTTGATGAGCTCCAAATCAACATCGTCTCTTACAAACAGCCTCGTGACTTACATTTGTTGGTTCTGAAAAGTCTAGGACCGTTGAAATTAAAGGATAGTCTGTTTTTTTTCATCTAGTTAGCTAGGGCGTGAACGAACCGGTCACATAATGGCAATCCAAGCGCAAAGTATACAAGCGATACACATTGCGAACAGAGTATAAACGAGAAGCCTTTGACTGAGTTGTTCACGCACTTCACTACTCGTGCAGTGCTGTAGAATCTGGGCCTGTGGTTGATTAATCTGATAAAAAGCCAAGCGTGACGTCAACACGAATTAAGCTCCAGCTCTCTTTCGAGACCCCAGGGTAATAGAAAAACTCTGCAAAGTACTCCGTACTTCAGTGGTACGATGAAGGGGACTACAAGTAGAAGGTATCACCTTTAACGCCACTTGATATCATTTAGCAAGATTGTCTTGTACAAGTACTCTTTATTTCCTGGAAGAATTCTTACATACCAGCACGCGGATCTGTCATAATAAGGTTTGGGGTCACATGCGCAGCTCCCCCAACCTCTCGGAACATGAGGCCAACGCAGGCGCCAAACTTCAACAACGACTTGGCCAGCCAAAATTATCCGGGAAGATTGCTAGAAATTAGACATGCTAATCAAAAATGCGAGCAGCAGGCCATGAGAGCTTCACCTCGACTCCAACAATGTGGGGGCACGATTGTCAGTGACGTAATTAGAAGCGCTCTTTTTGCAAGTTCTCCTGGCAAGAATGCAGAGACAAGCATGGCACATAAACCCAGCAGACCCAAAGTTACAGACCCTCGGTCCGTATTTGAACGCTATGAAATGTGACTCTTTGATCAACGGCGCTATTATCTGATGGGGATGCATAAGGTTTGGTGACGCAATTTCTTTGTCTGTTTGCATCTGATAACTTTTCAACATGTAACGGACATAGCAAGAAGTGCAAATTTTACGCATCAGTTGTATGCAGCTCTAGTGCCACAGTTAGATCTTCTGGTTATATAAGAACTACCCTCCTTCCTTCCGAAAATCACGATCGGTTACGCAAGGACAACACGCAAAGTGAGGAAATTTGCTAGATGGTGGCAATCAGAGCAACAGAGAAGTTCAGCAGCATGAGCTGTATGGATTGCCCTGCCTTTGGATACTCCTTTTGTCCAGTTGAACCCCAGGATATTGAGGATCTTTGCTGCAGGCGCAATCACGCAATTAACTTCACTAAGCACCCCAATGCGGCGCGTAAAGTGGTATCGAATCCCTCTCACGAACCTCATAACGCAGCACGCGAGGTTATTACTCCCCCAGAAGAAGACGGAATCGAACAGGACTACTTCACGAAACACACCTTCATGCCCAATACACTCGACACACTCCCGTTTGAAATCCGAGAACAGATTGCATGGGAATGCTCACAACGCGATGCTGTGAGGCTGTGCTCCACCAGCTCCAGTCTGATGCACTCGACACTTCCTCGGCTCTATAGCCATATCATTTTCGACAACTCTCCCATCCACTATTGCGAAGAGCTCTCTCCTGAGGGCAGCGGTCTGCTCAGCAAGGTCACAACGATTGGAGGTATGCGTGAGTGTCTGCGAAGTCTGAAGAGCCCAGATAAGGCTCACATGGTCAAGAAGCTCGAACTTCGGCGCGTGGATGTCCCTGATTATGACATTATTTCGGCTGCAAAGATCTTTCTTCCGCTAATGACACGACTGGAGAAATTGGTTTGGACATTCACCTCGAGTAGCAACAAAGTGCTCGATCTGCTCAGCAATAAGGCAGCCTTGAAGCACTTGCAGGTATCCACTGTGGAGGGCCTCAGCCTCGATTTCAACAACTTGCAAACGCTCGACACAAGCGAAATCGAAAAGATCCCTTCAGAAGACCATCTCGAATGCCTGACTTTGCGCATGTGTCGGGGCCTAACACCTCTGGATGGACTACATATGCGAAACATCAGAAAGCTCCATATCTCTCGTATACCAGGCCGAGCTGATGGATTCGTGGCTGTGGAGGCCATCATGCTCTCACGTGCCATCGACACTTCCCAGCTTACCCACCTTTCGCTGACCCTTCATGATGATGGCTTTCTCAAGCAGCTGTCGAAATCATCGTTTGACAGCCTTGACTACTTGAAGCTCGATGTGACCGAGGACACAGACTCGATCAGCAATGCTTTCCGCATCCAGGAAGAGTCTGGTGGCGCAAATAACGACGGATGCACCTCTGGCGTGGCTACATTTCTGGCCCACGTCAATGCGCTCTCACTTGACCTCATCATTCACTGGAATTCCTCTGTGATTCAACATCGGCAATTCTGGCCTATGTACTGCGGCGAGATGGCTGGTGCACTGAGCAACTCACAACTTCGCCATCTACACCTTGAGTGCAAGGAGGATGATCGGGGCACGCTGATGATTCCTTACGTGTGCCTCAGCTACATTGTTGCGAACCTCTCACCCCATTTGGAGGGCCTGGGACTGTCATACCCTCTTCTTGACACAGACCATAGCTACAATCGGTCTTATTCGAATTACGGCAATGGAGAAACCCTGCAGGACCTATTGAAGTATCTGAATGTCAAGTATCTTGATCTCCTTAACTGTGGACCGCCGCCTAGAGCTTGCTCCTTAGTAGGTGGTGGTGCAGTTGCGATTCCTGGATTTGAAGATGGACATCATCCTGACGACTACAGCAGAGTCATCCGAGAGATTCTACCCACCATTCCCTCAACTCAGTATGTGGGTATTGGGTCACATGTTTTCGATGTGAGGAACCCCTCTCGCTTACCCGTAGTCAGAGATGGACTGAGAGGGTGGTTTATGGACAGGCTGTTGGGCCTCGAGACTGCTCAATGACACACACGACAGGGCCTCAGTGAATTCCACAACCTTTGTCTTGGTGATTCGTTATGACTTTCTCAAGACTTTTCACGACTCACGACTTTATCGACTTTTACGACTTTTACGACCCTTACGACATTGACGACCCTTACGACCCTTACGACCTTAATGACCTTAATGACCTTAATGACTTTATGACCTTTACGACCTTTACGACCTTACGACCTTCACGACCTTCACGACCTTCACAACCTTTACGACTTTTACGACCTTTATGACCTTTATGACCTTTACGACTTAACGACCTTGATGACCTCTAACGACCTGTAATGACCTTTACGACCTCTGATGACCTCTGATGACCCCTAATGACCCAACGACATCTAACGACCTCTAACGACCCTTAACGACTGTTAACGACTCTTGACGACCTTTAACGCCTTATATGCCTTCCTCTGATGTGCATAGCCGAATAATATGATTTATTTTACCCTAGTTTCTGTACAAGTAGTGTATTATAGGATGCAAGAAAGAGCATGTGGTGGAGGCGCGAAAGTAGTGATATTCTTGATAGAAGGCCGAGGGTTTCTACACCAGGTACGAGCATCGTGCGCCATTGTACGCATGGGGTATGCCAAGATCCGTCATAGTTCGAGGGATATCGGCGACAGTGGAAACCGGCTGTACCATAACGCTGATTGAGGTTAAACGTGTAATATACCGGACTACTGTGCTGTTAAACTCCGTGGAGGTCTTAAATTTAGACCCGAGTTCATTCCTCCTACAGTATGTTCAAGAGGTGGTCAATCCTGGTTAACTCTCGCGAGGATATGTGATCGAAATATCGTGATTAAAGTTAGAACTGCGCCTCCACACGGCACTTGAATTGGTGACCGCAGCATCAGGGAAGGCATCCGAGAGGGGTGAAAGCATTGTAGGCAACGGCCCCTGTGTTTGCGAGTTCTCGACTTGCGTTTTTCCGTCCTGGTATAAAGCCGAACACGTGCAACACCCTCTGAGGTTTTGCCACTTATAAGCGTACTTATACAGTGCACAGTCATCTGCAGTGTGGTTCTGGGGGGCTCTAAAGCAGATTCAACCTTGATCATCAGAAGCGTGCGTGAGCAGCTGCGCAAGACACCCGACATTGACAAGCCCGGCTTTTCAACTATTATTCATACATCAACGGCCACAACTTGGATCTGTTGACAACGCATACCACAGGATACTCGAAAACGCCAACATAAGCTGATTGCTGTTAACGACACGGTTTCAACATGGGAAAAGCAGCATCGAAATTGTCCAAGGACGAGCTCACCGAGCTCAAGAAAGCAACCTACTTTGACCGAAAGGAATTGCAGCAATGGTACAAGGGCTTCCTCAAGGACTGTCCATCTGGCCAGCTCAACAAGGAGGAGTTCCAGAAGATCTACCGACAGTTCTTCCCCTTCGGTGACCCATCTATGTTCAGTGAATACGTTTTCAATGTATTTGACAAGGACAAGAGCGGAACGGTGGATTACAAGGAGTTCATCTGTGCAATCAGTGTGACGTCGCGAGGAACTCTCGAGGAGAAGCTTGAGTGGGCCTTCCAGCTTTACGATATCAACGGCGATGGCAAGATCAGCTACGACGAAATGCTCGCTATTGTGACTGCTATCTACAAGATGGTCGGTTCCATGGTCAAGTTGCCAGAGGACGAAAGCACGCCCGAGAAGCGAGTTGATAAAATCTTCCGTCAGATGGATAAGGACAGAAACGGAGAGTTGACTCTTGAAGAGTTCCGAGAAGGATCCAAGGTTGATCCCACCATTGTCAGTGCCCTTAATTTATACGATGGACTGGTCTAAGGTGATCCTTCGTCTCCATTCTAAAACAACAACCATCCAAGTAATACATTTTCTTCACAATTAATGCGTACTAAAATGTAGTAATTCTGGGCTACGGGTACTCAGATTATCAGTAAAATAGTGATCATGTTAATAGTTATTAGGTATGTTGTTTCTATTTACCCAAAACGCCAGGGAGAGGCTCGCTACCAACGCTCATCATCAGCTTGATTCCGAGAGTGATGGTAATCAGGGCAACGACAGCGGTCCAGAAGAACAGCTGGAACTGAACGCTCACGTCCTGCTTCTGGCATAGCTTTCCTCCTCGGCCAGTCTTGCACTTGCATGTGTAGGCAGTCTCTCCTCGACCCTTGGAGCAGACGCCGTGACCGGAACAGTTGTCGGTCTTCTCCTCGCACTCCTTCTCAGAACCGAATCGGGCAATGCCAATAGTCTGCTTCTTCTTGGAAGCAGCTCGAGTGCCACGTTTCTCCTTAATTGTAGCTCGGAGACACGAGGGGGCGTAGACGACGGTGACAGGGTTCTTAGCATCGGCGTTAGAGATGAGGTCCTCAATGTGGTTTTTAGTAGAAGACAGTATGAGAGAGGCCTTGGCGGCTCCATGCTTCTGCTCCAATCGGTCGCTCAGCTTCTGGATGGCCCCCATGTCGATGGCAGACTCGATTGCGTAAAGGGCTTCAGTGTCATCGTTAGCATGCTCCGAGAATACCACGGTGTTAGAGTCAACAGATCCCAGACCCATCTGAGGAAGGGCAAAGAAAAACTGCTCCTTCTCAGCCAGCTGGTTACCGTTGATACCACCTGACAAGCCCAGGGTGTCAGCCAACACAAGGTGAGCCTCAGCTCCATCAATGGACTGCAGCTGAGCCCCAGTCTGGGGGTATGTGGCAATATAGCCCATGCATTCGGATGAGGCAATAGCAGTGGCGGACAGCGCTGTCAGTAAGGCGAAAAACTTCATGATTGTGGTGTCTGGTCGACTGTGCTATTGTCGTCAACTCACGAAACGTAGAGCATCAAAATAAGGTTTGGTGGGAGGAAGTGTATTTGGTAACTGACGAGCGCAAGAGATCAACGCCTAGACTCGATACACAATGACCTACGGGCCAGCAGTACCGGAGGAGGTTATTGAAAGGCGCAACAAGAGACTCCAACCTGCATCTCATGCCCCAGAGGTAGTTTTAGATGACAAGGAACAGGTTGAGCTGGTGAGCTCATCCGATGACGAGGAATTTGGACCATCGCTCACACAAAGCAAGCCTGTGAGCGAAGCAGAAGCTCTCAAGAGGTTGGAGGAGAGAAGCAATAATAAGACGTGGGCTAATATGGACCCTTCCCACAATCCCAACCGAGCTGGTTGGATGCAAACTGTTCCTGCCGAATTATCAGGGACGTTCACCAACCAGTCCGCACAGGACCGTGCCAAGGAAATGATGGGGTTGAAAAAGTAGAATACGGCTCGAACATTCGTACATTCGTTAATACATGACTATATACATATCCTGTCCCTAGACTCGCTCGGCGACCCAGATAGCACCTCTGCACCCAGCTTTAATGGTCTCTGTGAGAAGCCAGTAGGGTCTGGCATCGTGCGAGTCGTTCTCCACCGCAATCTCGAGATGTTCCAATTCTTCATCCCGGAACTGCTTCACGATGCTTTTCAACGATGTGATCTCCTCATCCTTGGATCTCTCCTCCTTGGGTGGGAAATTCTCATGGAGCCACCGCAATTGAGTGTTGTAATGTCCGCCAATGACAGTTTCCACAGCTTCGGTACAGGCCATGGCAGCTTCTTGGCCCAGGAGACCAGTCGCACAACCAAGACCAGTTGCTGCCACCTTCCAAACAGGAGTCAGTAGCGACGGTCGTACTCTGTATTTCTGCTGGAGCTCGTTGAAAGTTCTTCGGTGGTGTTGCTCTTGTTCCCACATGTGTTTGATGAGAGGCTCAATTTCTGGCTTGGTCCGGCTGAGAACCATGTACTGACCTCGGTAAATGAGGTCAGCACCGAGCTCTCCAGCCTGGTCAACACGGATGAGCTTAGTGATAAATGAGGCCTCGGCCTTACTGAGTGCGTGGCGTGCCATATTCTGGGTGTGATTCGAGAATGTGGATGCGTGAGATGCCGAAGTACAAGTACTGTAACTTTTTATCGGCTCATTCAAATACATCCCAACTTCGCATTTTACTGCATAGAGAATTAATAATAGTCCATGGGGGGCTTCGAAACGAGCTGTGGGGCAAGAGTTCATGTGGGCATTGCTTCTTTGGAGCAAAACAGCGACCCCCGAAAATGACTGCTCGATAAGTCTTGTTAGGAAATGATCTGAGAAACTGACCTACTCGGAACTTACTTGCTCTCGTGTAAAACTAATCTGTACTCAATGCCACCTCATAAGATAACGAACCTTAACTGTTCGACGGTCACGACGACATCACGGCAAATAATTACACCGAAGCAGTGAACACAACTCAAGTACGTAGCACCCAGGTTATCAAGCTCTACAAACAACATATTACTATAGATAAAATTGTCTATCTTACCAGTCATCTCCACCTCCACCGTAGTCATCAGCACCACCAGAATACATGTCGCCGTCGTTGTTGTTGCTGTTGTCGTCGTAGTAGTTGTTCACGACAGTGTCGCCGCCGTCATGATGGCCACCAAGCATATCACCAATAAGCATACCACCGAGAAGACCACCACCAACTCCCATGGCAGTGGTACCCCAGTTTCGACGGTGGGGCTGCTGCTGCTGCATCATGGGTGGGGGCTGGGCATACATAGGCGGAGGAGGGGGTTGCTGGTACATAGGCTGGGGAGCGTAGCCGGGACCAGGACCATAGCCGGGACCAGGGCCGCCATATCCAGGACCAGGGCCGCCACCGTAGCCAGGACCAGGGCCAGGGCCGCCACCGTAGCCGCCACCGCCGTGGGGTCCACCATAGCCACCCGGGCCGGGGCCTCCACCATAGGATTGGGGGCCTGGTCCGCCTCCACCGTAACCACGCTGCTCTTGGTGAGGTCTGTTGTTGTTGTGGCTGTTGTTGTTGTTGCTATGGCTGCTTCCACGAGAAGGGGGTCGGTCGTAGGATGGTGGACTGTGGCCACCAGAACCGCTGGGCTTGTCCCATTGTGATTTGCCGTTAGAAAGGTCAACGTAGTAGAAGGTCTTGTAGTTTGAATCCCATTTGGCCAACCAGCCATCGGGAACTCTTGGAGGAGTCGGTTCGTTTGACATGTCGACGAAGCCGGGGCGAATAAGTGTCGAAAGGTGAACAAGCCAGCGTTGTTCAACTAGCTATGTTTCGATCGCTGCACTTCCCGGTCAGACTTTATCGGAATTTGGGATTGGGTATGGGTAGTTTAGCCAAGTTTACTAGTAAATATAGGGTAATTGGGAGGCAGTGTTCAATGTGACCAGAGGCTCAGCCACCTACGCACCCAGCTGCTTCGCGCGGTATGGCGAAGTTGACAAATGAGATACTCTGCAGTCCCCACAATCAGTCGTAATAATATCAAGTACACATAGAACTTGATGATTTTGTTTAGACTTACAGCGCGTCCCTCCTTGCACCGTCGAACTGCACGACGGAGCCCAACAAGATTGCGGGAGAGAGCGGAACCGGTGAATCATAAGTGGCGACCCCACCTGTCACAGATAAACAGAGTGACTGACACAGAATAATATAAACAGATAAAATCGCCGTGGAAGGCAGTATAGACAGGTTTGACAGTCGGTACTGGTAGTTTGACAAATGAATCTATGCACTTATATACAGGCAGCCTCACAGAGAAAATTTCTTTCCAGTGGAGGCGAACGCATCAGAAGTCTCAGTCTCTAGAAGCTCAGTGAGGGTGGTGCCGTCACGCAGATAGACCCAATCGCCTTCGACGTAGTCGTAGCGCTTGGGACCTGAAATAGGAGAGCTCAGCCAGATCTGCTTGTTCGGGGGCTGCTTGTTAATCACATAAGAGCCAGCTCCAGGGATCTCCAAGCTCATAACGCCCTGGGCCAGATCAACATCCAGGTCATTTGAGTCAACCTCTTCAGCGTATTCCTCGTAGGCAATTAGGATGGACTCCAAATACTCGTCAGCCTGAAGGTGGTACTCCTCAATTCCAATATCTGTCGCTTGAAGAGAGTATTGTCGAAGGGCTCCAATATGTGTGATGCTTGACTGTTTGGGGGTGATGCGTCTGATGCCAGTGGTGAGGGGTCTGCGAGTTGACACGGCAGTCACTGGATGGGCCAGCCGTGAAAGCAATGCAATTTGGGGTGCTGCTCTCAGTGATCTCAGCGATTTCATCATTTGCAGGCGCTCTTGAGGTGGAGGATGACGTTTGAAACTAAAGTTCGTCCTTAATCATGCAAGATCACCAGATAGCTTTCTCCCCACGAATCCGAGTAATCAAATTATGGTGACTGCCCACCCTTCCATAGACTTATATCAGCTTGTTTCCTGTAGCCACAAATCCTTGGACCAGGGACCATAATATACAAAAGTAACGGAATTCACCACCGACCCCATGAAGCATTTTGCCACCCAGCTTTGGGCTGCTACAAGCACTGTGCTCTCACTATCTGAAATACTTTCATAAATGCAGTGGTTGCTCCTATAACGACGTGTACCATTTGCACACCGGTACCTGACAAGCGAAGATTAAATTATTGCAAACTACACGTGAGATAAATTCGGGAGTCTGCCCAACGCAGTAGATGTTTGAGTTGGTCACACCCAAACAGAGTTTTATGCGTGCAGGAATTTGCGATGTAGCAACACCATCAGGGCGGACTAACGAGTGGGTATTTAGGCTGTAGCCACTTCGAACGAACGATAGGTAAATACATTGTCCGTTTCTGAACACGCACTTTAGCATAAGTTTCCGGTCATCCAGTGTTTTGTCGCTTTTAGGCCACTGTGTTACATTTCCAGTTTAGGTGAGTAGTGCTTGTCAACAAACAATCTGGCCCCTTCGGCGCATGAGAGACTTCAATAGAAAGGGTAAAGCCGAAGTGGAAAACATACCACACCTCACATCAAACCCTCACACTGCACACAACAGGTCACAAAAGCGACAAGCAGTAAAGGGCAAACCACGATAAACAGTAACCACGCTCTGGAAGAACTACTCACGCTTCACGAACTAGAGCCTTTATTCTGATTCACAGAGCAACCCCCTGTTGACCCTGGTGATTCATTCAGAAGAAAACACAGCAGGCTACGACGACCGTCCTGAATAGTACGATAACGTCTACTACGCGCCATATCAGCAGCATATCTATTATTTGACTCGTCGAGCATCCATCGGATTTGTGGCATATCGTTTCATCTCTGACGCTGCCAGCAACGCTCGCTCTTGTTAACCTCTATCATCGTCACCCCGCACCCCCTGCTCGACTCACAACACAACCAGCCCCAAATTACCGAAATGCATACCGTGTCCATCGTTAGGAAGGACCCGAAGTCGAGCAACGCTAGCTACCCCTTGCGCGGCACAGACACACCGGATTACTTGTCGCAGTTCCACTTCGACGTCAACGGCAATGAACTCCAGTTTGTAGAGCTGGGCGGAGAGCAGACAACCGCCTCCACTAATCTCGAGACGGGTGCTATTGGAGACGCCTCCGATAATGGCACTTCTCGAACCATGGAGCTTGGCAAGAAGCGACAGGCATCTTGCAGCCTGCCCCGTCAGAAGAAGGTGCCTCGAAACGACATGGACATCGAGCAGACCGAAGAACAGCAAACATCCGCATCAAACGTGGCCATGCCATCACCTCCCCCGGCCCGGGAGGAGGAGGAAGAGCAGCAGCATCTCACTGTCCCCCACGCAAACTTGAGAGACGAAATCCCTCAGCTTCTCGACAACTTCGACGACCTGCCGGCTCCAGTAAAGAACTATGTCATGTTCCAGCTGCTACGACGATGCAACAGACGAAATCTGTCGATGGTGGCTGATATTGTCGTCCCCGCCCTTCGATGCGATTTGTTGTCAATCTTCCCCCTGGAACTTGCCACAAAGGTTTTGTCTCACCTCGATTACAAGACTCTCTGTGCCGCATCACAAGTGTCCAAAAGTTGGAACTCCATTGTGGAGAGTTTGGGTGCGATCTGGAAGGGACTTTCGGAGAGCCATCAGGCCCCTGTTACCGATGCCGATGTTGCCAGAGCCACTGAGCAAAAGTGGGACTACACTACCTGGGGATCCGAAGACACTGACCCTAGCATTGTCGAGAACACACCCCTGTACAGCAAGATC
This sequence comes from Yarrowia keelungensis, assembly GCA_001600195.1. Lineage (NCBI taxonomy): Eukaryota > Fungi > Ascomycota > Dipodascomycetes > Dipodascales > Yarrowia > Yarrowia keelungensis. The sequence continues at coordinate 978,573 of BCJD01000001.1, read as the reverse complement.
AACCTGTACAAGAGTATATATCGGCGAAGACACCTCATTCGACGGAACTGGATGGACCCCAACTCCACGCCCGATTCTACATGCATCCGGACCGGGCGGGAGGCTGTCATTACCTGTCTGCAGTTTGATGATGATATCATTGTGACCGCTAGTGAGGATCCCTGGATTAATGTCTACGATACGAAAACTGGCCGCCAGCGAAGCCGACTGGAGGGTCACACTGGAGGAGTGTGGGCTCTGCAGTACGTTGGTGACACACTGGTTAGCGGAAGCATTGATAGAACTGTGAGAATTTGGAATATTAAGGAAGCGCGATGCACCCATATTTTTACAGGTCATGTCTCCACTGTGCGGTCTCTCAGCATCTTGACTCCTGTGCCAATGAGCCACGCTATGTGTGCCACAGCCAGAACCGAAAACACCGACCCCGATGAAATGTATCCTTCTCGGCCGCTAATCGTTACCGGTTCCCGTGACAAGACGCTGAGGGTTTGGAAGCTTCCCCTTCCGGGAGAGCCGGAGTGGCTCGACCAATCTACGCAGGATCCGTACTTCATGAAGTCGCTCCAAGGCCATTCCAACTCTGTCCGGGCGGTTAATGGCTACGGAGACACTCTTGTCTCTGGCTCTTACGATACTACTGTGCGTGTGTGGTCCATTAACACAGGAAAGTGCAAGTTTGTTCTTTCCGGTCACCACAAGCGAGTCTACGCTGCTGTTCTTGACCATCAGCGTAACAGATGTATTTCTGGATCTCTGGATTGGAACGTGAGGGTGTGGTGCCTCGAATCTGGATCTTGCTTGTACACACTGGAAGGACACACCTCTCTCGTTGGACTCCTCGATCTGAACCGGTCCTGGCTTGTCTCTGCTGCTGTTGATTGGACCTTGCGAGTTTGGGACCCGGAGACTGGTGGTAACATTCACAAGCTCGAAGGACATGCAGAGGCAATTTCGTGCTTCCAGCACGACGAGTACAAAGTCGTTAGTGGTTCCGCCAAGTGCCTGAAGTTGTGGGATATCCGAACTGGTAAGCTCGTGAAGGATCTGTTTACCGAGTGTGAATCCATCTGGCAGGTGCGTTTCAGTGGATCGAAACTTGTGGCCGCTGTCCAGAAAGACAACGAAGCCTATCTTCGAATTCTCGACTTTGATTATGAGCCAGGTACCAAGACAGAGAAGACTGTCTATGTTGGCAACGATGATGACCTCAAGGCTGATGAGGAACCAGACGCCGCCATTGCAGTAGATGTCGAGAACGCTTGAGCTGATTGAATTTTCTGCTTACCCTCACATATACGCACATATATATATATATTTAATTAACAGGATACTACTTTTTAAATATCAGGCATTTTTTATTACTATTTCATGTCAATATTCCCGCTCTGTATACATGAAATTAAGGTCACGTGTAATAAAGTTTATGGTGGGACTTCAGATTTTCAGAATCACACATCATCACAACACAATCAGCACCACAATGACCCTCATTCGGCCCAGCAAAGAGCGACTCACGTCATTGGCGAAAGTGACCGCTCAGGTGTTCAACCGGTCCTACAACCCGGAGAACCTGCGACGTGGAACCAAGGCTCTCCGGGCCCCGCTCATCGGAGAGCAGATCAAGAGCTATTACCCCACGAGCGAGTTCAGCTTCAAGAACATGCGAGAGGCTCTTCCCCAGTTCGGTTTTGCCAACCACGATGAATGGTGGCGACTTGCCATGGTGGCTCAGTGAGTAAAACATTCTAATCCGCGATCGGATCCAAACAATTACTAACCAATAGGCGTAAGAAGCGAGGTAAGGGTGCCCCTAAGAAGCTTGCTGAGAAGAAGGCTCCCACTGGAAAGAAGAAGAGATAGGCATGTTGTTATTTATAGGGCCATGTACATAGAAGAAATGCAAAGCACAATACAAAGTGTTCATACAATCAAGTTAAGTCATTATATCTATAAATTGTCAGTAGTGTTTGGTGACTAAATGTAGTCGTGGCTGTTGTCATCGAGCGACTCGTCCTTCTTGTCTTCATCCTGCTCGGCACGCTGGTACCTGCTTGCACGCTTGGAAAGAGCACCACCCCAAACCGAGTTCTCAAACGAGTCGATAAGCTGGTCTTCCTGTCTATGAATGAGGTTCATATCAGGTGCATCCTGGTCAATCAAACCCTCACTTTCACCAGAAATGCGACGATCCCACATTGAGCTTCGATCAATGTTCGAACGTTCAGAGGCCCAAGAGAATCTCCCAGTGTTGCTGGCATTCGGGTTGGGTGTCATTGGATCTGCAGACAAAAAGTAGTCAGCTGGAACTGGAACGCTATCTGGTGTGGTAGGTATCTCCTCCGCGCCAAAGTCGGCAGTTTTCCTAGGAAGTAGCGACGGCTCCTCATTTGTGAAATCCTCCTTGCTATCACCGTCTGTTGTGATAAAGATCTGGGGCACAATGTTCTTGCGGGATCCTGACGGTACCCTAGACACTCGAGCGCTCTCAAAAGGATTTCTGGATGCAGTGGAAGAGCCGAAACCGTCTCGTCGCTCATGAAACTCCCTTCTGAGTTGTACCATGTCCATGAAGCCTCGCAGCTTTGCCTTCAAGAGATTCTCTTCAACTTGCTGAAGCATGATACGCCGCTTGAGGTAAGCGTCAAGCATAAAGCACTTATTTTCGTCTACCATCTTGTAGATAGGAATAGCCAGTAGTACTTGCGAAAATGAAATGCCCTTGTCAGGGTTGCTCTCCAGTAGTACCTGCTCACAAAGAGTGTCGAAAGCCCGGCGCCTGTTGATCATGTCGCTGACAGGAATGGTTCTCACGGCTTTGTTTAGGGCAGGAATGTCGACATCGTACGGGTCGTCATCGCTAACTCTGATGTCGTGATCTGAGATGAGCTCTTTGACAGACCAGTCACCTTCGTAAATGCACATTGAGAACGTGCCCTCGATTCGTCTAAGGAATTTGTGAAGCTCATCTGGTCTGATGTAGCCAGTTCCTGTAGGATCGAATTCCCTCCAAGCCTTCTTGTACTTTCGTAGCTCTTCTCGCTTGATGGCTCGACTTAGTGGTCCAGTCTGCTGATAGACATACGAAAAGTTTTCGTAAATCAATGAAACAAACATATTGACGAAGATGTACATTGACAGAATGTTCCAAGAAATGAAAAGCAGATAAGCATAAGGACGAGAACCACAGTCAGTCTCATTGAAGCCTGCACCATTGATGCAATAAGGGGGTTCCAATAGATAATCAGACATGATCTGGTTCCAACCCTCACCGCAACTCATGCGGAACAAGAGAATCAGTGCTTTGGGGACGGTTCGAAAGTTGATGTTTCCTGTTCCGTTTGGCCCAATTCGTGTGAGTCCAAAGATCTGGTTAAACGCAATGGCATAGACCACGAATAAGACGATCCAGGTAGCCATAAGATTCAAGATAGAAGCGAACGAAGCTGATGTGGTTTTGAAGAGTTGGTCGAGTCGCTCAGATCGTGGGATGAATAACAACAAGATACCCACCTGACACAGTTTCTGAAAATTGTAGTATGTGTTGGAAACGAAAGATGCAAAGGAGAACACAGTTGTCACCAGCGCGCCCGTCACGACAAGCACTGTGTAAAGGTCCCACTTTCGGGACATAAAGCCCTTATAGCCAAAAGCGTAGAACCTCATTATCTCATTAAGATCCAAAATGATGAGAATCGGCAGAAACAGTCCATTTCGAATATCTTCTGCGTAGAGGTACTGTGGATACCATTCTAAGCACAATAGAATCAAGTGAACAAATAATAGGCCCACAAGAAACCTGTTCCATTTGCCCTTCCGGCTGGTGACCACCCCGTAGCAGTACTCGCGCCACGTTCCTTCTCGAACATACACAGGAACGATCGAAGGCTTGACAAGCTTCAAGATTTTCTCCGCTTCCGCCCAGGCCCGCTGTTCCTGTGTGAGGAACGCTGTTCCGGTCGTTCTCGAGTAGTTCTTGATAATGACAGCAATGAACAGTGTGAGAATGAAGACTGTAGAGATGAAATTGTAAAGAACAAGAAATGCCGAATTGTTCACTGAGGCCGCCCACTGAAGATTCATTCCCGGACCTTGGATGCTCATTGTTGTCTTGAGGACATCAGTCCAGCCTTCCAGAGAAATGATTTCGAATAAGATCAAAAAAGAGTGGCCAAAGTTGTCGAAATCATAATAAGGCTTAACGACGGAACGTGGCGCCAGGACATTCCAATTCGAAGGCGAAGACGCAAACTCGTTGATACAATTGGACAAAAACTCCGTGTTCTCGTCGTTGCAACTGTAGAAACGCCCCTTGAAGATTTGCAACCCCCAGACACTGAAGGGGTAGAGCAGGCACATCGATATCATAGCGGCACCAAAAATCTTCCTGATCCCGACGATGACAATGTTCTCAAAGGTTTCCTTGGCAGCGTTTGAGATGTTGAGCAATCGCAACGCTCGCAAAGCCTTAAAAGCACGCACAGCACGAGACACATAGCCATTGCCCGCAAAAATCGCAATCATGTTAATCCACAGAGATATCAGCACAATGAAGTCAATCACGCCCCATGATGACCTCAGATAAGCATTGGGTGTGAAGTAGAATCCGTCCGCTAAAATCTTGATGATGGCCTCAATACTGAAAAGGATCAGAAAGCCCAAATCAGACCATGTGATCCAAGACCAGACACCACCGCCTCCATTCTCTTTCTGGTAAAGTGGGGTAGCGACACATGCCAACACAACGAGGGCAACAGTTGCAAGAAACATCACAAAAGTAAACGTGTACCAAACCCACTGCTGAGGGGTGACGCCGTCGTGTCTTGTACCATGCGAGGGCATCACAATCCTTTGACAGAAGCGTCGAATTGGATTATGCGGTGGTAAGCAATACAGAACAACGTTGAAATCAGGGTGCTCGGCAAGGAATTCCTCTTGTGTTTTCAACCGTTGCTGGTAATCATCAAGGAAATCCTTAGCAAGGTTGATGGGGTTCAGACTCTTTTTCCTGGAGAAAAAATCCCCGCCCTGTGGTGGGTCCAGGAAAGGGTTCTCAGTTGGTTCCTTCTTGCGCCAAAACATCAGGGACTTTACCTGCGCCTGCTTCATCATGCGTTTGATCCGGGACGGTCGTGCACGCTGTTCTGTGGGCATGTCCTCGACTTCGTTAACCTCATCCTCCAAAAAGTCCTGAACCACGTGCCGCTGCATCAACATATCAAAGACGTGCGAGCCGTCGGTCTGACTCATCTCACGATTTTTGCCAAGGTGCTTGACTTTTTGCATCAGAAGCTGCATTGTGGGTAATGATCCGCCATTGTTACTGATCTGGTCAGTGTACTTCCGTACGAAAGCCTTGATCTGTTCAATACGTTTTGTTTCTTCGGAGACATCCAGATTTTCGGTGATCAGGGCAATGAAAAGATTCATGACCACATTGTTGGAAAAAATGAACCAGCCAATGAAGAACGCAGCAATACAGAGAGCCGAGAACGTATTCGTTGCGAACTGCTGACCATTGTAAAGCATGTCAGTCCAGTTCTCTGTGGTCGACAGAGCATACATGCCAAGAAACGTGTTTTGAAGATTGTAGAAGGAAAACTCGATCGACTCACCACTATCATCTTCCTGTGGAATTACTCCACGCAGAAGTCTTGTCGACATAACAGAACAGAGAAATGTGAGTAGAAAGAAGAAACAACTCATGTAAAACATTGTTCTGTAGTTACCAACTACTCTTCGCCACAAGAGACGAGTGAATTTGAAGAAAGTCACTACCCTGTATATACGCAAAATCTGGAAAATCGTGAGCCATCCATACAGGACGGGCTTGTCATGAATGGGAGGAATCAGAATAACAATGCACATGACTCCAAGAGCACAATCGACCACGTTCGCAATATTGAGGAAGAATATTCGCCAGTTCGGTAGGTAGACATAAAAGCGGAGAATCATGTCTGCTGTGAGCATAGAAGTGATGATGATCTCAAGAATGTACAATGCTGTTTCTTGGCTGTCTGTAGTCTCAGCTGTCCTTGTGCTGCTCACGACTAAAGACATGAAAATCACAAGACTCCAAAGCCATTCCAAGCGAAGATACCACCTTCCTTTCACTGTCTTTTTCATGAGGTCGCGAGCCTCAGCTGAAGTCAACCTCTTGCGGAACAACGTTTCTGTCTTCGACTTCCGTGAGAGAATCATTTCCACACGAATCTGGGAATATGAAGTGGCGATGACGGCCACTAATAAATTAGCAAGCCAGAGCGCAAGAATGAGAATTCCTGCCATGAAAAACAGGCAAGCCGTCATGTAGTCGCTATCCATAGTGTAGTACATGATGTCAGTGAACGTGTTCAGTGAGATGATGACAAAGACCATTTCCAGAGAATTGAAGAAGTTGTCGAATGACACAGTGCCTCCGTGAGGGTTCTTATCGCTAACACAGACACTTCCTGCTGGGCACATATAACCCTTAGACTGAGGCCCAACAGTGCCATCAGTGAAGACATAGGGCATGTGTTCAAGAGTTTCGGGATGAAGGTAGCCTCCGCAGTATTGTTCATAGGTGTAGTTGTCTTGCTGGCCTGTAGGGTCAACCCACACGCATTGCCGTCGAAGAGAAGCCTTGAACGATTGAGTCCCGATAATTGAAAATGTCACCCTGTTTGTTAGTAAATGTTGAAGAAAATTTGCAGATACGCAAGAGAAAATAACTTACCAGAAGAATCCAATGAATAAGGAAACATTAATGAGTAAAGGGGCTGAGGTTTTCAAAGCCCTCAGCACAGCTGTGGTTCCATGAGTCAGGTTGAGTAGTCTCAGGATCCGAAGGCAGGCCAAAAATCTGAACAGAAACAGCTGGTGAATAATATCGTAGTCGTGGGCAGCAACCCCCAAGGAAATCCAGTAGCACACAACCGAAATGAAATCAACACGATTCCAACTTGACCGAAGAAACGCTCTCTGAACACGATGCGTAGGCTGTTCGTTATGTACCAGAAGAGTGAGCGCGTGGCTAATAGGAGCGGAACCTGTTCCCTTTCGTTGTTTCCACCTCGACGATTTCGTTAGCTTATTGGGGAAGAACCGGTTCCATGAAGAGTCTGGCATTTGTCCTGTAGAATAGAACATTTGGGAGTCATCCCAAAGCCCAAACGCGATAATTTTCGCAGAAATTTCAAGGGAATACAGGATGAATACTGCGAGAAATCCCCAGTCCGTCCATTTATGGCCCCAAGAAGCAAAAATGTGTTCAGTATCTTTGTCCTTGAAAATATTCCACGATGATTCGCAGAATAGGAAGACGGTATGCAAAATGATCAGAAGCAACACGAAAGGCTCGAACCATGGGGAGCTACACAGCTTCCACATCTTCAGCCGCCACGGATGGTTAGGGGGGAAGATTCGAAGCGAGCGCCCGAACAGATATTGCGACGGATCATCGTATTCGTTCTTTGGGGTAACTGGTCTTCTCGAAGACGTGTTTGAGTTGAACCTGTGCGGGGTGGGCCTCACCGGGGATATGGGTCGAAGTGGACTGCCCGGCCTCAAATGATCATGCTGTGTGAAGGGGTCCTCCTCATCTCCATCGATAGTACTATCAGAGCCCTCTCCATCATCTTCGTCAGTAACAATCTCGTCAGGATCGATCTGCTCCATGCCGGAAATGATTCGATATGAGACCCTCTGCACAGCAGAAGTCAGATTATTCCATTTGTCGCCTGTATTGTCTTTACCCTTGGGACTGTGGGTCGATACAGCCCTTTCAAGGTCCGCGCTGTTTCTGTTATCGCGGTAAATAATAGGGTCTGTAGAGTCGAATGAGGTGTATCGCTTTGGTGTGTAGGAGATATTGTCTAGTGAATCCAGCTCGAAGTCGACATTTTTGTTGGGTGTCAAGTATTCGCTCGACGATGGGTTACGTGCCACTTCAGGACGTTTGAGCCCACCTTTGGCCGATTTCGGACTCTCATCGAATACTGAGGCTCGTCTTTTCTTAGGGCTTTGCCTCTCGTCACCATGAGTGTCTTCGCTGGTGAGCCACTCACCTCCGGAACCTCCTTCGCCCAGAGCAGTGGTGAGACCTTGTCTGATAGATGCAATAGACGGGTTGCCTGCGGTAGACCCCGACTCTACGCTCGAAAGAGAACTGTTGGAACGTGAGGCCGCGCGTCTAGTTCCAGAACCTGGATCAAGAAAGGGGTTGTTGGAAGACCATCTTCTCCCGCTCCCCTCAACTTCCTCAAGAGGGATGTCTGTGTTAGTGAATGCCGAATAGTCGCCGTGATGTTCGATTTACTCACCTTCAGCCATTTCACGTCAATGAGGGTCTCAGTTCGCGATCAAGTGCTGGTTAGATCCTTGTGTCTGGTTTTAGTGTTTCACTGCAGGTGCATCAAGTCTATGGCTGTGTGGTTATCTGCACGTGGTGAGTCGCCCCACGACAAACCTCATATTTCAGCGTGAATTCATACAAGACGAATGTTCTATATATGTAGCAATTTATCACTCGTAAGTACCACATTTGTGGGTGCCATCATTTGATCTTGGTATATGGAAAAATAACTCAGTGGTCCTCAATGACACCTATTTTTAGAGGCGAGGTGTAACTTAGCTTGAATGCACTCGACTTTTACGATGTAACTGTGGATTGAAGCGTGTCGCGATAGAGGCCGGAGCTCACAGAAAGCCTGACTGTAAGGTAAATCTACAATCAGCTTGATTTGCTCAGTGGTGTCACAGGGCGTGATGCATCATGTGATTGGAGATGGTACAAACAAATTACTTTAACATCAGTTAATTAATGATCGCTAATAATTAAGGCATTTACTTGTAGTAGGTTTTCGTATTTCTGAAATATTACTGTGTTTGTACAGTTTGAATATTATTATGTATAAGAGTGAGAATTGATGCCGGAAATCTGGATTTTCATCCCATGAAAGGATATCCTTTCTATAAATAAAGCCCCTTTTAGGCCCTCCTGATTGTAGCTGCCGAAGTGGGTGCCTGAATAGCCTGTTGAGGAACTGTGTATTGGTTTTTCTTTGCTTGGAGCGCAAGCAGCCGTTCTGTTTCGTCTCCATGTCTACCGCCCTTTCCATCGTGCTTGAAAGCGTAGGTGACGGTTATCTGCTGGTTCATGAGATACTGCTTATCCATTGATTCCAGAGCTCGGTCAGAGTGTTCGAAATCTGTGAACGAAACGAAACCATACCCTTTTGAAGATCCGTCAGTGTCGCGAGATATTCGAGGGGGTTTTGCGAAAGGACCAAAGACTGAAAACGTCTGCTGCAGAGTGGACTCATCCACAAGGGGGTCTAAGCTACCCACAAAAAGTGTTGCGCCAATCTCAAACCCATTCTGCTTATCGGAAGCCGATTTGTTGACTCGAATTGATTTTCCAAATAGCCAGATCTGATTCATGATTGAGGCAGCATAGTTTGCATCTGCCTCTGTTTTGTATTCGACGAAGCCATAGCCTTGATGAGTCTGGCTGACCCTGTCCTTGGGAAGATTGATGTGTACGATGGGGCCGGCCTGAAGCATCAGCTCGTACAGAATGGCTTCCGTGACATTCTCATCCAAGTTGCCAATGTATAAGGTAGCCTCAGGGTTCTGGTCACCCTCCTGTTGATTCACCCTGTTCATTAAAGCTGCTGGAACTGGTTCTCACGACGTGAGAAAACAAGATTATATAATTCAAAATAAGGTTCAAGTGTTCGGCTTAGTAAGCGGTGGTGATTGAAGTTGTCACGAGTGAGTCGAAAGGCAAGTACGATGCCGCACTTTCCGAAGAGTGCTCTCATCAAGAACTTAGACAGGTGTATCTATGTTGTGGAGAAACCGCTATGTAGAAAGTGGTGTACTTACTCCTATGATGCTGAAGTCCAAGACACTGTCTGTACAAGTACGGACCGTACTTACATACTTCTTCTACTGTTGCGAGGCAATAGCCTCGGGGGACTGAACCACACAAGCTGATTACTGTACGTACTACTTGTACATTACTATTATTTATCGGACAATTGCAGGTTATTTAAACACTCATTCATTTCTTAAAATTTACTTAACTCATATCGTTTGAACCTTCAGGAGCTTAGAGCTTAGCATCCTTGGGGAAAAGCTCAATGGCAGCATTGCTGATGGCAGTGGTGCCTCGCTCGACAACCTTGGTCTGGAAGATGACCTTGTTGCCCTCCTTCCAGCCCTCGACCTTAAGGGTCTCGCCAGGGAAGACGTGGCCAGCAAATCGGACCTTAGCGTTCTTGAAAGGACCAAACTGATCGTAAAGAGCCTTACCAGAGACACCAAAGGAGCAAAGACCGTGCAGAATAGGTCGGTCGAAGTTACCAACAGCAGCAAAAGCGGGGTCGATGTGAAGAGGGTTGTAGTCACCGGAGAGTCGGTAGATGGCAGCCTGGTCCTCCTGGATCTTGATCTCCTTGACGAAATCAGGGGCTCGAGCAGGGGGCTTGTTAAGAGCGGTAGCGGCACCTCGATCAGTACCGGTGGACTTGCCACCGAAGCCACCGGAACCTCGGATGAAGAGAGAGGACTCGTTGTAGAACACCTCCTCACCAGTCTCCTTGTTGGTGGTGGTAGTGGCAGTGACGAGAAGAGCAGCCTTACCCTTGTCAACAACATCAATGACCTTAGCCTTGTTCTCGAGAGTGGCGTTGGTAGGAATGGGCCACTGTCGGATCTCAAGGTACTGCTCGCCGTGGAGCAGCATCATAGGGTTGAAGTTGGGGACGAAGTCACCGTAGTTGGTAGTGATCAGGCCACCCATGTAAGGGATAACACCGAAGGTGGGGATGGTCTGGAAGTCGTCGTCACCCTCGAACACGTACTTGAGCTCATCAGCCTTAGCACCAAGACCAAGGTTGTAGAGAATGAGATCTCGGTAGGTGTAAGTGTAGTCGAAAGGCTCGCCCTCCTTGTTCAGGATACCGGGGCCACCGGGGCCAGCAACGAGAGCAGTCTCCTCAACCTCCTCATCGGGGACGTTGAAGATGTTCTCCAGAATCTGGGTAGTGGACTCAGAAGGAGTGGTGGGGTGAGTGCTGTTGCCATCGTCGAAGTCAACGATCTTGGCCCAGTTGTCTCGAACCATCTCGGGGGTAACACCCTTCTTGGTGTTGAAGGCCTTGCCTCCAGCTCGCTGCCATCGGGTCTGGCCGATCCAAGCAGAGCCAGTCTCGAAGAGATCTCCGGTAACGGGGGCCTTGTCGGAGGCAAGCAGAACGGTGATGGGAGCGATGAACTCGGGCTTGAAGAGCTCAAGCATCTCCTCGGTGAAGACAGAGGCGGTCATGGCAGTACCAGCGTTAGGGGCGATGGTGTTGACCAGAATGTTGTACTTCTCACCCTCTCGAGCAAGAGCTCGGGAGAAACCAAGAATACCAGCCTTAGCAGCAGAGTAGTTGGCCTGACCGAAGTTACCGTAGATACCAGAGGTGGAGGTAGTGTTGATAACACGGCCGTACTTCTGCTTGAGGAAGTGAGGCCAAGCGGCCTTGGTGACGGCGTAGGTACCGTTAAGGTGGACATCGAAAATCAGCTGCCACATCTCATCGTCCATGTTGGCAAAAGACTTGTCTCGAAGGATACCGGCGTTGTTGACGACAGCGTGGACAGCACCGAAAGCATCGATGGCGGTCTGAACAACCTTGTCACCGTGGACAACGTTGTTCTTGTCAGCAACGGCAGTACCACCGAGGGCCTTGATCTCATCAACAACCTTCTGGGGGTTTCCGAAATCGTTGACAACGACCTTGGCACCAAGCTTAGCAAGGAGGAGAGAGTAAGCTCGGCCAATACCGGCACCAGCACCGGTGACAATGACAACCTGATCCTTGAAGGAGACCTCGGGTCCCTGGGGGTTCTCGGGTCGCTTGACGGACTCCTCAGCGTACTTGAAGAAGTCGGCAGGGCCGTTGGGGTAAGTGGGGTTCTCGAAAGAGGTGACATCGTCCCATCGCTTGAGAATGGCAGAAGGGGTGAAGGTATCGTCACCCTTGAAGACAGCACCGTTGCCTCGCTCCCATCGAATCTTGGCCATGTAACCAGCACCGACCTCGTAGATACCGTAAGACTCAGTAACAGAGTCGTGGGTAAGGTAGCCGACAAGGGGGACAACGTACTCGGGCTTGAGAAGCTTGAGAATGTCCTCGGGCATGACAGTCTCGGTCATTCGAGAAGCAGCCAGGGGAGCAATGACGTTGGAGGTAATGTTGTACTTGGCTCCCTCCTTGGCGAGAGTCTCACCGAAACCAACAAGGGCAAGCTTGGCGGCAGAGTAGTTGGTCTGGCCGAAGTTACCGTAGAGACCAGCGGCGGAAGAGGTGGAGATAACTCGACCGTACTTCTGCTTTCGGAAGTAAGGCCAGGCAGCTCGGGTAACCTTGTAGGCGCCGAAAACGTGGACCTTGTAAACGAGATCCCAGTCCTTCTCAGTCATCTTCTTGAAAGAGATATCTCGAAGAATACCAGCGTTGTTGATAACGATGTGGACGGAGCCGAAAGCCTTCACAGCGGTCTCGACAATCTTGTCACCATTCTCGACGGAATCGTAGTTGGCAACAGCCTTTCCTCCCTTGGAGACAATTTCGTCGACAACGACGTCGGCAACCTGTTGTTAGTTAATTGTTTTGGTGCTGCAGTTGTGGTGGTGCACAAGATCATACTCACTCGCTTTCCGCTGCCAGACTGGGCGCCATCACCCTTGAAGTCGCCACCAAGATCGTTGACGACAACGGAGGCTCCTCGGGAACCGTAGAAAAGGGCGTAAGCCTTACCGAGGCCACCTCCGGCACCGGTAACAATGACGACCTTTCCGTCGTATCTTAGTTCTCCAGACATTCTGTTTGTGTGTTGAATAAATAGACTGTTAATAACGTATCTTCTACCTCAATTGAGTTAGCAGGTCCGGTATAACTTGATCTGGAAAGCAGCAAGTTAGGAGGGGTGGGGCAGGTTATATACTGGGGTCATGCAGTGGTCTCTTTGGCTTCCTATGGGGTTTACGGTTTCCTTGTCCCGATTAAACTCTGCCTCGGCTCAAGCAAGTCGCTCGTCATCGGGCGGGCGTAATCCATGTTGGTTACATAGTACGAATACCGAGAATACAGGCGACTATTTTGTTAGCGACATATTCAGAGTAAGAGCAGAATATTAGTAATGTCCAATTTCAGCTCTTTAGAGGAAGTATTTCGTTGTAGCCTTGCGTTTTTCCCTCAGAACGTCATCATCTACAAAGTTGTACAACCCCACATTCACACAGAAGCTTGTGGAAATTTCAACAGGAGCCAAAAGTTGATCACAAATGATATAGAGGGTCCAAAGGCGGAAGCCAGCCCCACAATTGCATTGGATTGGGCCCTCCATTTCACTATCAACAGCCATATTGTAGCATTCAGGTGTGGCTCGGAGCATAACGGGACCTCCCCCACGGGGATCTGCCGGTTTTCATGCTCACTCCTGGCGTGCATTAGCTCATCCAATCCAATAAGCGTTAACCCCGTGCTGGAACTCAACCCCACATTATACAATCAGCCGTTAGCCTGCGACATCGGAAATGATTACTAGACAACAGTTAACAAGTACGACTGAAGAAGTATCAAATAGAAGTTGCCGTAGTTTTTAGTGGATCTAGAACTGAAGGTCTATTTGGTCTCCCCACGTTTCGCCACCGATTGTAACTCCGAAGTTTACCTTTTCTCGGTAATTCTCATGAAGAACCGAAGGTACTTGATGATCCACTGGGTCAAATGCTCTCTTAATGATGCGGAGCTGGTTCTACCTTGATTTCTAACCCCAGTCTTGTGTTGGCTTGTACGTAGTCGTCGGCGTGTTCGGCTCCGAGCATTCTTCAACTAATTATCGGCTTCGCCCTCTCTCCGCATTTCTGGCGCATGCATGATCTGTCAATGATGCACCCGCGTTTAGACAGCAAACACGTTCACCTAGTTAGAACCCTTCCTGTTTGGCCTCCTTGGCCACCTTCCGCACTACTTTCCGTCGGCTATTGTTTCATGTTCAACCACATGGTCTATTATTGAGACCCTGCTTGACAATTGTTGGTGTGTGGTCCCCCACATCACTCTCTCGGCTTGTTGCATACACAGAGTTCATGAGCCGAAAAAAAACGGGTTGCCCGCAATGCGGGGCAACTTTCACGTTCGTTGTTGCGTTGGCACTTGAGAAAAGCATATTCAGCAGTCTACGAGTATGATGGAAAAACCATCACGATGGCATACAAGGAACGGCATCATCATGTGCACGTCGGACTAATTACTGAGCGCTCGTTAGGAAAATAATCTTTAACATGCGGGGTATAGCCAACCCCAGTTCTAGTTACCCCGCATTACTAATAGTATATTCTGAACTCCCCATTCTAGGTGTACATGTTACTGCGGTGGCATATTTACAGATGACAATAAATGTACTTGTACTTTGCCGAGGTTTGTGGGGAAAGGTTCTGTTTCGTTCTATGCCTATGGTGGCGCTTATGAGGTGTATACTCATACTCGTACAGTACGTAGTGTATGTGCAAGTGTGCTTGAACCCGGATACAACGTTCTACGAGTAACGCAATGTACTTTGGGATTTCATCCCACTGTGAGGTAAAGTCTCCACCCAGAGATGGTATCTGTGTAGACATAAGTCGGTCGGTTTTACACATACTTGTACGTGTACAAAGACTTGTACACTGTACTCGTACATACTCACACCTTCCAGGTACAGACCCTATGTAGATAATTACAGTATCGTACAGTACATCATGAACGCTATTAATACAACTTATAATACCGGTATTTGTACGAGTGCCTGGTATGTACTGCACAGGTAGCACAACTAACACCTCTTATTTCATATCTTACAATGAATAATATTTGCACTTGTACAGTTCTTACTTTATCAGTACAAGTTACTTCTGTATTTGCGTATATAATATCTCGAATATGTATTGACGTGACTAAAGCTTTGCTCGAACTGTGGTTAGTAAAATTACAAATCAAGAAAATACTCCAGACTTGAGGCCAGCTGCTCCCAGCCCAATGATGATTACCCAGAACCAAAGCTTACCAAATATACGCTCTAAGAGGGAGCGATCTACTTTTCCTGTTCGAGGGAAAATAGGAGCCGCCAGGCTACCTTGAACGGCCTTCTGCTTTCCAGCCGTGTAGGGGGCATATCTGATAGCCATAGGTTTCTCGATGAAGTGGGGCTGTTTCAGGAAAGTCTGCCGGTGAGAGAACGCCAGGAATGAATCCTCACCATGGTAAGAACCGTAACCAGACTGGCCGACGCCACCAAAAGGCGCCTGGACACAACCAACGTGAACCAGACTATCGTTGAAAATCAACCCCCCTGAATTGATTTGAGACTGGATATACTCCCCTTCTTTAGCATCATCTGTGAAGACGTACATTGCAAGAGGAGTGTCATGATTTTCATGGACGTATCGAATACCTTCATCAACGGATCTGGCTGTTAAGATAGGAAGAATAGGACCAAAAATTTCATCTTCCATGAGGGAGTCTCCATCTGGAACGTTAGAAACAACTGTTGGAGCCAAAAATCTCGATTTTTCATCCGAATTGCCTCCCGTAACAATGTTGCCCTGAGTCTGGGCAAGCATTGAAGTGAGCCGTTTCCAGTGCCCAGGCGTTGCAATATGAGTGAAGTCCTTGTGATCTGATTCCACCACTCCCCGGTAGAATTTGTCGACCCAGCTCTGGCAAGCCTTTATGAATTCTTCCTCAACTTCGGGTTCGACAATAATGTAGTCAGGGGCCACGCAAGTTTGCCCGGCATTAACCAACTTGCCCCAGAGAGCACGTTTCGCTGCAAGTGATACGTTTGAGCAGTTTTTTGTCACAAAGACGGGTGACTTTCCTCCAAGCTCTAGAATGACCGGTGTGAGGTACTGGTTAGCTGCGTCCGCGATGATCTTGCCAACTCGGTGATTTCCGGTGTACATGATCTTATCAAACTTGTACTTGAGAATCTCAGAGACCACGGGAACACCTCCTTGGAAAGCCTTGAAAATGTCTTTGTCCAGAGCCTCTGTACACAATCTTCCCAGCAACAGGGAGGTGTGAGGGCACATCTCTGAAAACTTCAGGGCGACCGTGTTTCCAGCTGCAAGAGCTGCAAGCAGTGGCGAGATAGTCAAAACGAAAGGGTAATTCCATGGTGAGATGATCAGAACTGTGCCAAGAGGCCGCTTCCTGATTTTCGGTCGCGTCAAAGTGTACTGCAGGCTGGTTCCCTTCACAGTTTCATCGGCAGCCCACTTCTTCAAGTTGGAGACCACATTGTTGAACTCGCCCCACTGGAACGATACCTCACAAAGCTCAGTCTCGAAAACAGGACGTCCCAAATCTTTATGAATTGCTTCCTTGATATCGTCAACATTGTCATAGAGAGCATAGAAGAGCTTTCGAATCTGGTCCAGTCTGAAGTTAACATCCAGTGTTTTTCCAGACCGGAAGCCTGCACGCAAGACTTTAATATCGTCCTCTATCTCTGCCACCGGCGTAGCTGGCAGAATTGACTCCCAATTAAACTCTGACATTGTTTTGATATGTTCTGGTTGTCGTGCTTAGGTATTAGTGATTCACCTGGGTTACCTTCATGATATATATATACCTCCTTCCTTACTGCATATTGGAGGCGTGAACCTTGCGGATTCTGTACGTTCCCCACACTTAACAAGGTTCACACTAATCAGATAATCGATAAAGTGGTATAAAACCTTATTTCGGTTTCACATGGCTGACACCGTCATCCAGAGACAGCTTGTAAAACCATCAATTCCTGTTGGTTGAAGCACCAAGGTAAGGACAATCACCATTCATTAGCAGAACCCGAATTCCTGCAGAACCCCTGAACTTGGTACGTATTGTAAAAGTAGATGCACTTTTCCAGGAAAACTAGTAAAGTAGCTTCAAATGATTATGACTAATCACCCACACTCATTCCTGGTGTGATGACTAAAAGAAAGCAACTGTTGCCGAAACGGGTGGGAAACAAGAAGACAAGAAATTGTCACCTGGCTTATAACACTGACGGTATTTTAACAACATTTCTTGTGGGATAGCACTTCTAAGGGTGGCATCAAGCGTGAAGAGTGGGCCAGAGTCCCACCCAAATTGCAACTGGTAAATAAACCTACATGCTCCACTTGGCCTGTCTGCAGAGTTATTGAAGATAATTGACACACCTCCAGGTCTATACTCAATAGTAACTCAATAATCAGCTTTTAATTTCTCTGCCAGACATTTCCTTTAGTCGTGCATTAAAGAGGGTCAATAGCTGAACTACTTTGTTGAACTTAACAGTTTTAAGCTATTGACAATAGTTGGTTCACGTGAGATCTGATTACATAATCCATCACAAAATATCGGAATGTGTGATCTATAATAAAGCAATTCAATTACAATGTAGTTCCATATTTGCTGATTTTTGAGAAAATCTAACATCGCTTTCCCATTACTAGTAGAATAGATGTGTTAATTGAGACGAACAGATCTCTGACAATTACACCGCATTTTGTTACAAATTTGACATTTTGGGGGGTGCTAACTAATCATGATTTCTGAAAATATCAGTTCTGGGAATCTCATGATGACACCATATTGAAATTCAGAACGTTCTCGTTGCAACCGTGTCATTGGTTTACCTTCTCGTCTCCCGCAATGTGGTTTGGTGATCCAAGGAAATCGATTTTCAAAAGATTACCCCTAGTTCAGGATTTTTGGGAATTTCTTGAAACTCCCGAATTTCAAGAAGCTAATTTGAGAGAGTCTGGCCTGGAATTCCCAAAACTTGGGAGAACTCCTAAAATCTGGGAAAAAACCAGAAGACCAAAACAACCTGAAAAAAACCCAGACATCTCTAGAACACAAAAAAAAAAAACACAAAAAAAAAAAAAAAAAAAAAAAAAAAAAAAA
>BCJD01000001.1:881183-960393 GCA_001600195.1 Yarrowia keelungensis | reverse complement strand
AAAAAAAAAAAAAAAAAAAAAGCAGGACAATAAGAAAAAAAAAAAAAAAAAAAAAAAAAAAAAAAGCAAAAAAAAAAAAAAAAAAAAAAAAAAAAAAGCAGGAATAAACAAAATAATAAAGAACACTAAATAAGGAATATAAAGAAACGCTGAACAAGAGATTTTTTTTATTTTTTTAAAAAAAATGGTTTAATAAAAATCAGACTATTTAACCTCAGTACAGCAGCGACTGTAGTTCGAAAGACACCTGCGATAAGTGTGAACAAGAGATTCTGAAATTCTGAAACTGAAGTCAGCCTGCTCCGGGAACAATATATACAATATAGATCATTTACTGAACTACAATACACTTCTACCACAATTAAAAAAAAATTGCATCTCTGACATTATTTTTTATGTAGTTTCCTATATAACCGTCAACCTGCTACATTTTATTCATTTCTGCAAATTATTAGAGCGTTACAGCAGGTGTGTTGCTACAATATTCAGCACAATGATAATCATATATAATGTGAAGAGATCATTATAAATTTCTCACACATAGCATTTGTTTCGGTAGGTTCCTCCATATATCTCTTGCACACAAGTGCAAATTTATGTGCTTGGCAGTCAAAAACCCTTAACTTTGGGAGTAATTCAGGCTGTCACCAAGAAATAATATATAATGATACTACTATCCACCTCTGGAAAAATTTAATTTTACCCTTTGTGACAATATATGGCCAGAATCGAGATATCCCTTTAATATTTTGCGAGATACGGGAAAACAAAAATTGTGACAATGACAGTTCTAGTTCTACTATAATCACATCGAGTGGTATCAATATGATATACTACACGTATCACATCTGATATTAGAATTAATTGTTCTTTGAACATTTGAAAATATTCCTATGATCTTGAACAACATACATAAATGAGTCAAAAATGTAGTATATGAGGCACAAATACGAGAAATCTAAACATTGACCACACAAACACGGAGTCTATTGGATATAAATGTTGCAGTGATATCAGTTATTTGGTGTAAGCGTGCATACAGTATCATATATGTCCTTGTGCTGCTACTTATAAATGTATATAACAAATTCCCAAGTGACGTTTAGAAATACGATAGGGTGCCATTTTTCGGTATTTTCGACTATATTTCTAATTCTTTAGTAGGAGGTATCGATGGGAGTGATTCTTATGGTTTGCATCTATCTATATTTCTGTTTTAGGGTATCATTAACTCTCAAAGAACGCTATTTTAAGACAGTTTTGTAAGTTCCCAAGAGGATTATATAAAATTATACACTAAGTGAAGCTTGCTTAAGGATCACAAGTACATTATCAGCGTATCTGACTGTCAATACCTTTGTTCCTACAAGTATTAACAAGTATTAATGAAAGGTCGGCTGCGTATTCCCACTCAATTCGTCGAACATCTTCGTGATCCTTGAGTGTCTTGAGCCTTGAGTAAAGTTACCGTTTCATATGTGTGTAATAGACTGTTTGTCCATCATTTTCATGAATTGTAATAGGCTTAGGAGGAAGAAAGACAAGTACTTGCATTTCACCAAATTCACAAACTGTGTGTTCTGCTTCGTGCTGGATTCACACACACCCCTAAGATGTAATTAGAATTAGAAATGCCTGTTACCCATAGTAGTGTACGTGGAATTCATGAAATGCTTGGGTTCATACATGGTTTTAAGAAGCAACTTACGTTCCTTTTTTCTTAATTTCAGATTTTTAGTTTTCCCGATTCTCTGATTTTCTGTTTCATGTTTTTTTGTTTTTTTTTTTCACTTGATTTTCGGATTTTTGAAACTTTTTCAGGTTTTTCATTTTTTTCAGCTTTTGAACATTTCAGATTTTTTGGATTTTTGAAAATTTCAGATTTTTTGGATTTCTGAAAATTTCTGAATAGAACTTGATTTTTGGAAATTTCAGATTTCTTGATTTTCGAAAATTTCAGATATTCTTGATTTTTGAAAATTTCAGATTTTCTTGATTGTTGGAATTTTCAGATTTTCTTGATTTTTGAAATTTTCAGATTTTCTTGATTTTTGAAAATTTCAGATTTTCTCGATTTTAAAAAAATTCAGATTTTCTTGTTTTTAAAATTTTCCAGGCTGGTGCAAATTTTTAGATTCTCTGGATCATAAAAAATTAATTCTCGTTTCTTCATAATTATTTTTTTACAAATATCTTGGTGTTTCCTGATCTTTCTGATTTTTTGTCCTATTCTGATTGTTTAATAATGATTTTATTCGATTTTCTGAATTTCACACATTTTCGAATCTTCACTACAGTACTTGTACAGGTACACTCAACACGTCAACTAATGCGCTGTTGGCCTTGACAACTTTGACTGCGCACTATACAAATGTATGCTCTCCTTACACAAGCGTCACTTATAATCTAACCCTTACTAACCCTGACAACCCCGGTTACCCCCTGATTAGACTATTCTCTTCGAACACAAATACCACATCATATAACCATTGCTAACCCTGGCAGCCCTGATTAGCGCCCATATAGACTATTTGTTACACAAACACAGCACCCATCAACGCAACCATGCACATACAGCACTTCTACACTGTTTCCAGTACAAGTAGTCCAGCAAAACAACTGCAAGTATATTGTTTTTCTACAGCGATGAATAATGCGGATCTTTTATTTAAATAGTGAGGTTATCGGCGTCCTTTTCGTTGGACCACTTCGAATCCGTCATCGTCAATAATGGGCCCTTGCTTCTCTTTTGGTGCTGAATCGGTCATTTCGGTATCGCCATCGGCGAGTTCCGGAATATCCTCGTCTTCTCCGTCGCTGTCGTCGCCGCCGGTGGTTTGGTCGTCGACCTTCACGGTAGACTTTGTGTTCTTGCTCTTCTCATACTTGTTGTATTGGTTTTCAACCGTGGTGAAGATTCCCTGTGAGCATTCCATCCAGATCTGGATCAGCATCTGCGCGGTCGCGAAGTCGCTATCATCGTCCACCACCGTGTCAAACTCATCCTCCATAACCTGAGAAAGTCTAGTTTGGATATCAAGTGCATCTAGCACCGTTGACTCTTCGAAGAGTTCAACAATGTTGCCCACGAGCCATTCTCGCTTCTCCTCGGAATCCGCCCCACCCCAGCTGTTGTCGACTGCTGTGGTGAGATCAGTCCAGTTGTACAGGCACATGCAGACTCCGAGCTCAAACCGAGCCTGCACGTTAGAATCGCCAAATTTCAGGCCGTTGGAGTTTTCGATCTCTAAGATATCGGACATTTTGTGGTGCAGTATAGTTGTTCGCACTTTTTTACTGAAGACAGTCTGAAATAAAATATAAATTTTTCTGCATGGATATGCACTGTATCAGATAAGGTTATTATGTAACTGGTAATGGGGGCCGTGATTTGTGGCTGTTCGTAATTAAGCAACACGTGAGTCGACGCAAATGCTCTGTCCGGCTCTGTCCGCTTTGGTAAAGACTCCATGTCGTTCCGATTATGGCGTGGTGGCATCAGACGTCTATTACAAGTGGCACTACGGTACTTGTACTTGTGGAAAGTTCTTGTGCCAGTACTAGTAAATATTACGAGAGTCAAAATGCACCTGTATATCATCATCACAGCGCCTATGAACTCGTGTACTTGTACCAGCACAACACGGTGAATCTTGCGGTCCGCTCACCAGTACTTGTACTCGTGCTTTTACAGCTACTTGCCGTGATGAAGAGTGCGACGGCCCACCTCACTCCGAGGAGCATACCCGTACCTACCAGTACCGGACTGGCACTGGCGCGAGTGCGCAAGCTTATAGGCAGCAAAAGCCTATACACCCCTCAAATGTCAGCAAGCTCCGCTAAACGTGATCAGCTACACTATATCCGATACCTCTGTCCCCATATATATGAGCGAGGCCCTCCAGCCGACGCACGACACACGCATGCCTGCCACACAGACGCTCGCCAGTTGCACGGGGCGGCTCATTTCCACGTGTACTCCCTGTTCACCTTCCTTCGACATTCGTGGCACTGACTCCTGGACGAAGAAGACATCTTATGGCGTCGCTTGTTGCTACTCCCCATCTCGACTCTTCAGTGTCAGGGTGCTTATGCCACAAAAACTTCGAGAAAAGGCATTACAGATATCGCACGACACCGGTAGCGGTGCACACAGGTACTTGTCTATACATACAATATCGAGTACTGCGGGTGGACACCCCTGTTTCATACACCTAACCACATGAGTAACAGCTTGGGTAGGACACCAACTACCGACGAAGCAACGCACTCAGAGGCACAAAAAGATCCACCCGAGGGCCGAAAATGGAAAGGTTCTGCCGAAAATGCCTCCTTCCTCTCACCGGAAAGCGCCAATAACTCGTGGTCCTAGAGTCACCCAACAGCATGCAAATTGACATGGAGCTTCTGCGAGGTGTTCTACTGACCGATCAGATCAAACATACAAGGCCTGTGATGGCAGCTTCCCCGCACGAGGACACACTCAGCCAAACTGACCCCGTCAGCAGAAAGGACCCAATCACCACAACGCCACGAATCACACGCGCTGCCCACGCATGCCTGAACATCCCGTTTTTTATGCCCAACGCCCCATCTCAGGGATTGACATGCCAACTCCAGAAGTGCTCAAACCCCGTGACTGTAGCTCATCTACCGCACCCCTTACGAAGAAGTCATCTGTAATCGCGCAGTGATATCTTCTCAGGGCGTCTCGTGGCCTATAGTCCCGGCATATGAGCCCAAACATCAGGCCAAGATTACAATAGGTGAACTAACACAAACGCCGACTTTTTTAATTAGCGGTTACACCGTGTCCAGCGAACAAACAACAGCGATACCACGGCCCTCCACTGGCTGTGGATGTTCAGTTCGTATGGTTAACGGGGTGTGCTGAAAACACACCATATCTTGAAGCCAGAGATCACCAACTACACGCAAATCGCCTGTTGTAATGCCGCTGGCCCAAAGTTATGTCATGGACAGCTCCGGTACAGAAGTCAATTATAACAGTAAGAGAGACCCGCGGAGATCCCCACATCGCCATTTACAATACCGTTACCCGAGATACCCGGAAAATCATGGAAATAGGGCTCCTACTAACATCACCACCCTTATGCTTGAAGTGACTTATTAGCCTCGTTCTCCTCGCTGACCAGAACCATTGTGCAAAGATCAGTTAAGCCTTGAAACACATATGCGACTCGTACTGGCTCAATTTAGTAAGTTCCAGCAGGAAAAAGTCTGCAATAATAAGAGGGTGACCACGGACGACCGGAAGTTGCATGAGGCTAAGCTGTCGTTCCCCCATCGACTGTCCTAAAGTAAGTAACGGTCAAGTTGTGCAGTATTGGTAGGCTGGAATTTGGACACTTCGTGAGCGAAACTGCCTCCAAATATGCGACCAGATCACGCAGATGCACAGTTACACATCGGTAGCATAAGTTTCTGGAGTCGGCAACAATACGACCCATCCTCACCTTTGATGACCAATGACACACGAGAAAACTGTTATGCGTCACGATTGACTCTGACTTCCGTACTGTACTGTTTCCGACGAGAAATACAGGTACATGTTTTCCGTACTTGTACATATACATCTGATGTAAAAGTAGGCAAGCTTGCCCTCTCTCAGTACACTGACCGATTCCTGCATGCAGCAGCCTGTTGCCCCTGTTAGGGCTAGTCATCTCAGAGACAGTTGTTCACGTCACTATAATACATACAATCAAACTGATTAAAGCAGGTAAATTCACGTACAACTCTCGTCAGTTTGTTGAGATGCCTGAATTTGCGGTGTGCAGGCAGATGCAGAATGATGTCACAACCATAGGGGTATGCAGTGCTTGACGGAGCCACTTTTTCAGCATAGGTGATTCGATACATTCGGCATCCAGGCTACGCCTTAGGAGTTTATGAACATTGCAGTTGTCCACAGAGGTTGAACACGCGCTGCGCTACTCGTCACGCTAACGGTACGAATACGATCACGTTACTGCCTGTGTATCTTTTGTTACATCATTCCTCGTGCATCTGCGGACTTTCTCTGGCGTGACCCAGGATATTCCGGCATTGCATAAAGGACATGACATTCTCAGATTACGGATTCGCTCAGTAAAATAAGGCCAGCCGCACAGTGAACACAAGCGACAGTCGTTCACGCGGAGACCCAGGTACCCTGTCTGAGCTACAGGCTGACTCTTGTGGGCTGTTCTGAACAGCAACGGTTCAGGTATAACAACCATTTGCCAAGTTTTAATTTCCGCTGCACGCTTACCCTGCTCGCACTGTACGCTACTTGTATGCAAGTTCTTCCTCCTCACTATCATTTTCCTTGGGGTAACTTTATTTTGTATGTACTCGTACCCCACCCTATTTCGCTAATGCAAATCTCGGATAAATGTTCCGGCCTGACTTGGTAGGACTTTGCCACGAACTCGTGGGTTATTCATGGAGGAGTGTCAACTATGAATTCACCCGGAAATATAGCACCTAGGAGAAATAAAAGCTATGGCAAAAGCACTTGGTAGTTGATCCTTGGTCGTGTGACGGAGTACCCCATAATTTCCATTGTTAGCATGTTATGCGTGTCAATTGCTGGACCTTGCATGACTGGTGGGGTTGTAGGGCATACTCCACAGAAAAGTAAGGCAAATACCACCGAATACGTCGAGTAGAGTGACAAACTTGGAGAAATCACCCAAAGTGGGATTTCTGCTTCGTTATGGACACCCACAATCCAGTTGTGCACAGCAGCGTGTGATTGCGTGATGTTCCGTTGCACATCTAAAGCCGGAGTAAGTAAAATTTGCGACAGCGTGCTACACACCTGTACAATCATAAGTACGAGTACATACATCAGCTGCCGCCGAGAAAGGGAAACAAGACAAGGGTTGTCTAACTGGCTGTGCACAAGGGAACCTTTCAAGTCATGAATTATACATACAGCCTACATGCCGAGTTTGAGGCAGAGTTATCTATTGGCGACACTTCTCAGTCTTAGCAGATGAGTAAGATCTTATACATTGCTGAATGCTGCATAGCCTTTGTTGACGAGGAGGCAGAAGCTAATTCAAACGCCACGGCATAAGTTTATGGAATCCGATGAAGGCGATTCTCACTGGTAGTCTCGATGTATGCTGATGCTTCGAGTGACTGTAAAAAATGAGCCAGTCAACACAGTCTGTGCATTCAATTTCAGCACAAGAAGCGGACGAGGAAGCATGAAGCTGGCAACCTACTGTACGGGTGCTGCACATTACATGATGAACGGTGATGCCCAACAGCGTCATCAGGGAAGAGGGGGACCCCCCCCCCAAGGCTAGAGGAGAATTCTGTTTTGAAAGCACTCTCCCATGGCGGAAGGATCATCACATTACTTTCGACTGACTAAGTGTTCTGCTATGCAATATTGACTTCATTATGGGTACGAGTACATACACTGAAGGATCCATTATCTATAGAGTTAAAACCATAATCACTGGTGCGCAACCAAAACGTATATAGACGCGGGGGTATCTTCCTTCCACTATATCGATTCAATGACAATCACTCTGGGCCAGAAGGTCGGCGAGTTTGCCTCCGAGTTTGCCATCGACGGCAGCTATGTGCAGCAAGGCGTGAAGCACTTTGTCAATCAAACGGCACAGGCGCTCTCCGCTAACATGGAGAGAGCAATGCCTATGATCCCCTCGTTTGTCACACGGATTCCCACAGGAAAGGAGAAGGGTGTCCAGCTGGCAGTTGATCTCGGTGGAACGAACTTCCGGGTCTCTTCCGTACACCTGAATGGTGATCACACCCACAAAACCGTGGCCTCTAAGGTTGCCGTTAGCGATGAGCTCATGACCGGCACCCAGGCTGAGTTCTTCGGATTCCTGGCTCATCAGGTGCAAGAATTCCTTAAGGAGCACCATTCCGAGCACTTCAGCCAGGTTGAGCCATTGCGAATGGGCGTGACGTTCTCGTTCCCTGTGAACCAAGTCGCTCTGGATAAGGGTTACTTGTTGCGGTGGACCAAGGGCTACGACATCAAGGATGCTGTCGGAAAAGACGTCGTGGAGTTATTCCAGACTCAGCTTGATGCTCTCGATCTAAATGTCAAGATCGTGGCTTTGGTCAACGACACTGTAGGCACATTGCTGGCTCGAGCCTACGCATCCAAGTCTGACGATGGTAAACACAAGCAGACCTTGATCGGCGCCATCTTCGGTACAGGTACCAACGGTGCATACTCGGAACGGCTGAAGCGGGTTCCCAAGTTCACGGCAGAGAACTATCCTGAAGTGTTCAAGCGATACTCGCCAGAGCACATCGCCAACCAGACCATGATCATCAACACAGAATGGGGTTCCTACGACAACGACATTGAATTCCTTCCTAACACCAAATGGGATGTCGCACTGGACGCAAACACTCATAACAAATCATTTCACATGTTCGAAAAACGAATTTCTGGAATGTTTTTGGGCGAGTTGCTGCGATTGTGCCTCTTGGACCTGAAGAGCGAGGGACTACTTCTCCAATCCACAAAACTGGAGGGCAATCCCATTTGGAAAGGGTTTGGAATGGACACTTCGGTATTGTCGTTCATTGAGGCAGCCACTGCTGCTGAAATCGAGTCAGGAAAGGAGGACTATGAAAAGATCATTAAAGCAATGGGACTCACCTCCAAGGATATCACTCCAGTGCAGGTAGCCTCTCTCAAACCTCTGGTGACTGCTATTGGAAGACGGTCTGCATACTTATCTGCCATCCCTCTTGCAGCCATCACTCTTCACACCCACGCTCTGGAGAAGTTCGACATTGTCGATATTGGTGTTGATGGTTCTGTCTTTCAGTTTTATCCCAACTTTGCAGACATGGTCAAGGAGGCCATGGGTTATGTTGATGGTATCTCGGTGGACCGTATTGACATTGGTCACGCTGAGGACGGTTCAGGGGTGGGAGCTGCGTTAGCTGCTTACCCTGACGAGTGATTCGAGATCTGGATCCAGCAATAAATTTCTTTATACTGCGCAAGGGACCGAGTCTGCAAAAAGAACGTTAACTAGTTGTAGAGGAAGTAGTGTAACTTGAAAAATTCTCTTCTTGGTTGTGGTGTGTGCCACGGCTTTCACCAAACACGCTAACCATACAAGCCTAAATGATGCATCGTAATAATTCTTGTACAGCAGCACGTGTTTGCTACAACGGCACGATTGTACAAACACTCTCGAAAGGCGGAAGTAAATGTGGATATCAGAGCTCTCTCTGCGCCTGACATCCCCTGTCATGCAGACCTCCTCATCTTCATACTTGCGAAATTCGATGAAGAGCACATTGACCTACCGGTACCTTGTGCAAGTAGAATAGGGACGAATTAGCTACCGGTGGTACAAGTACGATAGAGGAAGACCATACAGCTGTACGATCCAGAGCTGTCATATATCGTTGGACTCACTGTGTTTGAGAGAGTATTCTTGCCATCCAACCGAATGTCTTGTGAAACTTCCATGCAGCAGGACTGAGTATCTCTAGTAATATTTACTGTGGATCCGAAATTCATTGATGTACAGTAGTACTCTCGCATATAGACACTTCACAGTTCCAATTTATTGTGCACTGAACCTCCCATGAAAGGAGAACGATTCTATAACATACTATTTGCGATCCATGGTCAAGTCATTAACCTGACTCAAAACAATAGAAATTGAATAGAGGGTCTGTGGCTAAGGTGTCGATGACTAAGCCCTTCATCTCTTCACTCGATCTCAGCAAAAAGAGTAACACTACTGCCTTTCTTTTGGTTGGACTATGCATGAATCCGTGAACTTCTTGAAGACGTTGTTCAGCTGCCAGGAACGTAAGAGAACCTTTGGTTGCTCCATTTATCCAACTCAAAAACCCTGGGAATACCTGTCAGTTTCCCCATTGGAGGCTACCGTATTCGCGTGCCCACGTATTCGGTACGTCACTTTTCTCTTTGTTACCAGTAGTACGGTTTGACAGGTGAAGTCACCTGAGGCTCATAAAACAATGGCCAGAACGAGAGCAAAACTCATGCACTACTGCAAAGAATGATCAAGAGTAAGTGTTGGATGGGTTATGTTGTATCTCCTGAAACTTGGACACTGGCAAACGACTGCGTTTGTTTTGTCGATGGTCGTATCGTACGAGTACATAGCTACATTGTATGGTAGAATAGCGACTTGAACACACAAGTACTGTACGATATTGTGCTCGTAATCGTGAGATGGATTTTGACAGAGAAAAAGGGGTATCTGGTAGACCAAGAGCAACCAATAGAAAATACCACACACGGGACTACACGTGTAAACATCTAGCTTTCATTTCGATTTCATTTTGGTTGCATTCGATGTCGGCAGCAACTGCATCAGTGGAAATACCCACGCACAAATCAGTCACTCTTTGTGACCTCTCCGACTTTGCGACAAAGCATTTCTTAGTTATTATGGGGAAGCAATAGCGCCTGTGACCGAAGTGGTGCTTGACCATTACTATATCTGGTGTATCAGTCACGCTGCTTGACGATGCTAACGTTGACAAGTGAACCATGGGTTGACGTATGTCAGGAACATTTCGTAATCAGAGCTTATAAAGTGTAAGACAGACTCACCTTACTCTCCGTATAGCCTGGAGATATTAAAGTCAACTCTTTTGGAAGCCGCGTGGAACTATGCATGGACGAAACCTACAAACCCCAGCTCTCCAACTTCCTTGAACTATTACCTACTCCGTATTGTACGGTACGAGTAACGGACTCAGAGAATGAAACCTCGTTGATACTTGTTTTCCCTTCGTTGTTGATGCTGCCCACCTGATGATGTGACATGACCTTTTAGTGCTTATTGGACCACTATGAATGGAATAAATAATGAGAAGACCGACTCCAGAACGCCAGCTCCGCAACCTGTGATTTCTCGCTGTAAGAAAACGAAACACATTGCGAGGTCTACTTCCTGCCAGGTTGAACAATACCAGTACTTCGTAGTGGTTCTAACTGCATCATTGCCTCTCTTGTGAAAGCTCCACGAATGAGAACTACTTCGTACTACGAGACAGGGCTTTTGCAGGAACATCGTTTATTCTCTCACAGACACTGGAAAAATAGGTGGGACCACGCTGCTATTTGGAACGAGCAGAGTGTATGGTTTTGCACCGCCACAGTTGTCTCTCGCTTCATATCCACGAAGGTTTGTTCATGCAGATTGCCCTTCTCGGAGCTGTGCATATAGAAACGTATTCAAGAAGATTTTGTGTTCAGGATCTCGGTGCTGTGGCTGGACGCATGGGCGCGTCATGCCCTATCTCAGAGTAGCTTCGTAAGCTTTGTTCGTTCCAATGACTTTTGCTTTGCCCTTCTTGGTGGTCTGTTTTACCTCCCGCAGAGAGATGTGTTTGTGGGACGTATTCGTACAAAAACACACTCCGGCATGAGGGTCACACCCCATAATGTAAATCAAACTCATCTGCTTCGGCTCGCTTTTCCGCAACCCTAAGATGTGAACCATTTAATTGATTCTTAGGGCGTAGCACAGGAGATCCGCGCATGCATGAAGACATCTCAGGTCGACCTTCATAATCTTTGAAGAACTTCTATTATACAAAGCGGGTGGGTATATTTATGGCTGTTTGATGGTAACAAACAACACCTGACGGGGCCAGGCATCAACTCTCGATCTCTCACCATACCTGCATTATACCCAAAGGGGCAAAAGGGATTCTTTTGCGCTGAAAGTACGGCTGGCTGGGGTGTCACGCTTATTTGGTTTTCATTTCCCCCAAATGACCGTTTTTGATGTCGTGCGTTACATGCAGACGTCAAACTATTCTCCGACAAGGGGTTCCCTATTCGATATTAAGAAACCATTGCTTCGGAAAGCTGTTTGAAAGCACTCTGGGCTTCTAGATATTATTAAAATGACTTCGTCAGTTCTCGCTAATGTATGATGATGTAATAAGTCTGATCTTCGCAAAACTGTCACTCTAGACAATCGGAAACTGTGGCGGCGACAACACAGATGGGCTTCTAAGATTACCTGACTGTTCATGAATGGTCTTTACCAGAATAGATGAGATACTGTAGGAAACTTCTGAGGATAAAAGAAGAAAGAAAACTGATTTCCAAAATTTCCAGGTCCTTCATCAGGTTCGTTTAAATATACGCATATTAGAGTATCACTCGTCCCAGCGAAACTGTGCGTTCCCTACATCCCCTGTATTGAAAGCACTCTAGATGGTGTGGTCTGCCAGAGAGATGTTTCTTTCATTGATAGCCGCTAGTTGCGCTGTCATCCCACTGGCAACTAATGCTGGTTCCACATTCGTAGAAGCCTGGTACGATACAAGTCCAGAGTACCGGTACACAGGTACGGTCTGTACATACTGCTGGCGCTAATATGTGGAGAAGCTTGGCGCTTGGCTTGGAACGCCGCCAATATTGATCTTGACTCCTCAAATGAAACTCTTGATTGTTAATGAATGCAGGCGGAACGTCCGATTTAATTACAGTGCTGTAGTTCATCTGGCAGAAGTGTTAGGACCTGGTACCACTACTGTAATCACTCGTGTCTGCGACTGATTTTTTATCGTGTGATACAGGCACGCCATTATTTTGATCAAACAACTAATACGTCATATTGTCCAGAAAGTGACCATCTCATCACATGTTTTTTTCTGACACAACAGAGCTGCTTGTGTGGCTCAAGGGATGCCTATCGATATGAGAAACGTGAAAACGATTGGCTTCGGTGTGATGACCCATGCCTCTCCTGTGTTTAGTAAAGTGCTTTTTTGTCGCCAAATTTTCACGGCCACAACAACGCCGGCCTTCCTCTCTTTTGAACTCCGACCACCTGCAGGCTCGCAGGTTATGCACGCATGCACCCCAGCCATGGTTGGAGTGATGATTTTCTTTTATGCATTACAACAAAAGGGGCGGAATGGGCATACCGATGGATCCGCATTCTAGCGCGACATGAAATGTGGGCAGCTTCTAACACTCTCGCATCATGAGGTACATACGAATGAGGTAATTTTATGGTCCATTGGTGGCTACAGACATTTGCACATGCTGTATTCCAACCAGTGGGTCATGCGATTACTGTACGTGCTACAACCCACTTAGACAAAGGAGACTTTTATGAGAGAAAGTGTTTCAAAACTCCCCTCTTTCTGGAACTCCCGAATGTACGGCTCAGTCGCCGAAGTAACGTCCTGATCTACAATTTGCTCGATGCATCGGAGTCTATTAATTCATTTACAGAGTGCTAATTACTTCTTTGTGCTAACAAAGAGGGCTTTCGAATACGGGGCTGTTGAGTTGGGCATACATTTACCTCATCTCTGAATTATGGCGTTTTGAAATGATTGGAACAGGATCAGAGGCCACCTTCAGACTTTTATGCCTGCGCTTCAGCTAAGTAAGAATAACTGTCCCTCGGCAAAAGCAAAACTGTTCGTCACCTATTCTCACCATCACTGAACTAAAGTTATAGGTGCCGTTCCTGTAGAAGTCAGGCATCGGCGTGGAAGACCCAGACGTAGTCACCCGTTCCTCGGGTCATACCAGACGTATGTATGATCACGATCGAGATGATTGCACACAAGTCACGTTGTGCACACACTTGACCAAGCAGTTGCCAGTTCTGCAGTAATATTACAGGGGGGCCAGTTAATGCCAGTCTTTAGCGTGTCATCAAGTTGAGAAAACTGATATTGGTGCCATTGCACCAGGTAAAAGTATCACATTTCGCCTATTTGCTGTAAGCCAGGTGCAACAGGTGCAAAGGTTACACCTTTGTTGTAAAACACACCATGATAGTCCATAATTGATAAGTATTGTCATAAATCATAAAAGACATGGGATGATCACCTTTACCATCCAGAAGAAGGCGGTACCTATTTAGCGGTCGATAAGGTGATGAGGTCCCAGGGATCTACGTCCAGCCTTCCGCGTTCGCATGTGACGTAAGCCAGGATAATCAATGATACAGGGGTGCTTACAAACTCCACGGAGTTGAACCGGGAGCCTAAGAGCTCACTCCTACTTTCTACAAAGTCCATTCTCTCGTAAGTGAAAATAAATATAATAAATAATATACAGTTTTGTGAGTGGTTAATTTCGGGGAACAGGTCGCTTGTGCTCAGACTTCCAGCCCTGTCGCTTGTTCTGAAACCAGATCTGAACCACCCGAGGGGTCATGTTGAGCTCCTTGGCGAGGTCTAGGCGCTGCTCAGAAGAAGGGAAAAAGGTCTGCTCAAACACTTCATTGAGTCGAGCGACCTGGTAAGAGGTGGCTCGCCGTCGCTTGGGCTTGGGGGTCTGGGGGACAGATTGGGGGACAGCGGGGTATGCAGTGGCAGCTGGGGCAGCGTAGTAATGAGTGCTGGGAGCAGGAGCCAAATGAGTGTGGGGGGAGGGCACATGATGGTAGGAGGGATGAGGTGCCATAATGTGGTGGGGGGCGTGGTGAGGAGGGGGTGGTGGTGGGATATGGTGGTGAGTGTGATGAGGAGCAGGATGGTAAACTGGCACAGGCGTAGGCACCGAGTGGATAGGAGCAGGGTGAGTAGGGGCAGCCACAACAGGAGGAGGAACAGCCGACGAGTACTCGTACAAAGGAGGAGTGGAGGCAGGAGTCATAGGAGAAGTCGCGCTCTTGTTCAGTCGCTCCAGAGGAGGAGACAGCTGTCGAGGTGGCAGAGGCTCGGGGTCATCGCATAGGAGCGACTTAACTGATGGCAGTCGTGTATCTCGTGGGGGCGTACGGAGGCCTGTGTTCATGTTGTGGATAGATGGCAGAGAGAACGACGGGTTGTTCGAAGGCATGGTAAGGGTAACGGACATTATTAATTGGAAATACAGATCATGATATCCGGGGGACCTATTAGATATATATGCTATGAACCCGATCCCAGCCAAGAGACTTTGGTTATGCAGAATCATGGGTGTTGACATTTGGGTTTCATTCTTTGTTTGAGAATTGCTCCCATCGAAGACAAAGAGACAACAAAGCAAAGTTCCATACAGCAACACAGAATTAAGGTTGAGAGAATCTTAAGACGTACATGCAGGCGCTGAGCCTAATGAAACTAAACGCTACTACGAAGAACTGAACCACCGAACTCTGTACTTACAATTAGGGCTACCCTATAGTTCCGGATCGCGGAACTTCTGAGGGTTAGGGGATTAGGGTACTCGGTGGTGACTGTGGCTTTACAGTGTAGTGGTGAGACCTCTCCAGGGCTAGGGCAAGGTGGAAAAGGTGGAAAAAGTGGACTTGCCGGGATTGGGAGTCATCTGAGTGCAGAACTTCAGATGCTTCAATTATGAGTACCACGAGAATGTCTCTGGTGCAGACTTCTCTCTACAAAGAGAACATACGTATGCAACTGATTATTTCCCGTTTATCTGGTTCCGGCCCTCTGTCATTATTCAGAAGCTGACGTCCCTCAAAAAACGCTACATGTACGAAGTACCGGTATGTACCCTGAGCCCGTATACGTCTCGCCCGCCAAAACCGCTGATGTGGGAAACTTTTACTTCTTTTGGCAAAAGAGGAAGTGCATCACAGCAGTTTAACTTTTCGTTTTCTAGCCCTACCTCCTACATGACACACATATCCAGGCTTTTATATGAATTAATTTGCCACAGTAAACAAGGGGGAGAGTTTTGTTGAACAAAAAAAATGAACCCACCCCCGCTGTCGGTTATTTCGCCAGCTCATCATCCGTGCTTTAAGAGTGGTCATATGCAGTGTTCAGGCGACATGATGAGGGGGTCACCCAGAATGGTAGCCCTGATAGTAAAGGCAACCTGGCTTGTTACATCTATAACGTTTATTGATGAGCACCCGATTGTCCCTGTTGAGCTCATCATCACGTATAACGGGTTGTGAGAGAGCTTGATGACTTTCTGTTGGCGAGTTAGGGTAAAACCTGAAATTGGGTTCTTCGGCTGTCATGCCGGGGAGCTTATCGTACAAGCCATGACCACTTCCAGAAGCTGTGGGAACTTCCTCATAGAACCTTAAATCCGCTTTAGCCTGACATGACGTGTGGGGAATGTACCCCCAACTAACATTGCTGTGGCAAATACTCCATACTAAATATGAATCACATAACAAGCCGAATTGATTGTCGAGCATCCCAATCCGCTTTTGAAGTGCTAATCCTTCGGATGAACTGCATTAATCAGCACAGCGAAGGATCCACTTTCAAAAGATAGGACTATTCGGCTGGCCGGAGACACCTAAAACACATACACCACAAAGAAGGTCATGCGTCATTGCATAAGGTGGGCAAGAGGACCCCATACTAAGGGCCGGGACAGGGGTGTGTGTGGACTTGCCCTGATTTCATTTCCGGGTTGATTTCACATATCAGCAACTACAGATCAAACTGTCAGATATTCGGTCAACTATGTGACGATTTGTAGCGTTAAGAGCAGAGTTCACGAGTCGCCTTCACAACCATAACCACCATTTAGCCCCAGCCCCTGGCATTGGCATTGGCGTTGTGGCTAGTGAAAAAGCTTATTTTAGTTGCTCCCAAAATAGATAAAGAGCACTATGAAAGCAGCCACCCGAACGACAAGTGAAATGGATTTCATACCACAAGTATGTTTAATGAAGAGTCTTGCAAAACACAAAATAGTGGCACCGCCACAAAGCCAAGAATCTGTGCTCCTAATAATGAAATAGGCATGTGCCTTCATGTAAAGAGACAAGCCTCTCAGCCACATAGTGTGGCAAAACACAACTGTAAAGGGCAAGATTACCCGGTGACTCTTTTGTGGTGAACATCATATTATGACCGGATTCGGTGAAGAACACCTCACGCTGATTACATGGTTGAGCGAGCAGTTTTATCCTGTATCAGCCTATTTGTGTGTGGTTAGTACGATAACGTGTGTAGACCATACCCCTTACTCCCTATCGGAAAGTGGGCTGATATCACGAGTCATAGTAATTTCCACGTGACATGACAAAAGCTTAAACTAGGCATGACTCAAGGCAGCCACAAGGCTGAGCGTTGGGGAACCGCAGAAAAAGACGCTTGACATCAGGCAACCAATACATGATGTTCCCTTCTAAAACTGATGATCAAGAGACTTTTCTCCGCTATTTCCTTGAGCCTTTATCTATCTGTACTCCATGAACTCTAACGGCAACCTCGCCGCCCTTTAAAGGTGATCGGGAACTGTGATTGAGTTTGTTACTGGTTGTGGTTGTAACTTCGAAACACAGAGACCGTCTCTTGAATAGCACCGAGATGCAGACAGCTAGGGCTCGCTGAGGCTATCGGATAAACGGCCGAAGAACTTCCGTTCTATATCAGGAAACACGATCGAGTAAGTAACGCCAGCCAGATATACACTGTAAACTATTAGTATGCCCGTCTGACGTGATGACGACACTGACATCACACAAGTGGGTCTATGCAGTTTGACAGCAATCGTCACACTTATGGCAGGTCTTGTGCAGACTAGCCACCCATAGTGACAACCTGTCACTTGTCATCTCGTTTTTATGCGGCTGACACATCACTGTTGGTATTCTCGACGCATACTGCCGGGCTTTGGGAGATTTTTGCCTAATACGATCGGTCCTTTATGCTCAGAAATTATCAGCGCTATGACGCCTCCATTAAACTCTAATCTTATATGTATACCCTCATCACACTAAACGTTAATGCGTGACACCATTGGGTAACACAATCAGAAGATGAAGCGCTGGTTATATTTGATGGCTTATGAAATGCACTAAGAAATTTATTCTATCCCAGCTTGCTAATAAATGACGGGTCCTCTCTCGGAAACAATGAACGACAACGACTTTGTTAGCCTCAAATAAGGTTCACTATTAAGCAATATTAAAGTGTCATATATAGGAGCAAAAAGACGCACGCCGTGCACAATTATATCTCTGAATAGCCGCGAGGAATGTAACCCGCAGACAGAGACGTTACAAGACCGGTACCAGGTCGGTGATACCATACATGAGGCCAGATTTTGCAGTAGATTAACACTGTATGCTACGATGGTCTCACTGCGCCGTTCGATCAGGTCAGCGCTCAGACACAGGAGCCACCAGATCGTGAAAATCGTTGGGGCCACATATTTAAACTTTACATCGGTCCGGGCTCGGCAAGGGACAATGAGGTAACAGGGATTCAATCGAGGGTCCCATTAGGTCCCGATAAGTCTTACATCTAAATGATTCTTTTCCCCCTGTGTTTGGGCATTTTTTGATGAGTGTTCTTACCAAGGGATGACTCAAAACACGTGACAGCTCCAAGAATATGTCCTTCTAGGGCTAGTAACCGCGTCCCAGATGTAATGTGTGAGACAGCCAAGGACGTATACGATGACGGCTGGGTCAGATGGTTCTGACAAAGTTCTGCAAATGAAATGCAAACAGCACCAACAAGGCAAAGTTGAGTTTAATAGACAACAAAAGTTGAAAATAGTCTCCCTATAGTATTAAGAATACCACCGGGCTTAAAATTCACTCTCGTCGGCTCTACTCTCGGAAGCTCTAATACGCCTGACATGCGGTGGGATCGGAGACAGAGCAACTTTCCCGTATTCGCTGATGGGGATGCTAGGGGAACATAGGGTGAGCTATTATTCGAATCTCGTTGCAATTTTTGTCTTCTTTGCTGCGACTCTGAATGGCTCATCCGCCTGAAGATTTCGGCGACTGACAACCTAACGCCATTTGCCTGAAGTCCAAGTGGACTCCTCACAATGTTGTACTCGTCTGAAACAACCTCTTCAACTATGCCATGTTCTACTTAGATTTTGTTTTTGCGATAACTGGAAGTTGCGGGTGTCTTCAAAACACACTCTCGATATTGTCTTTCGCCTCCTGAAAGCAGCAGGAGTCAACCACCCCACTGAGTAACCGCAATGGAGAGGAAAACTGTATAGAGATTTGTTTGCGGTCTATATTTCCCCGAGCAGGTCACCTGTTGCTGGTACATAGCTGTACTTGCACTGTACCTGCTTGTGATGTTTCCGATGCTCACTGTCACGCATGATTGTGGTTATCGGCAGAATCGGATCTAACGACACGTGAGGCGTCAAGCTATAGCTGGCTATTATAGAGGACGAAGAGTTAAGTCACACAGAAGGGAATAAGCAAAGCAGTCTCATCTGCCGCGACCGCAAGACTTGCTAGAATTCGAGACATTAAATTAATACTGCACCGTCCTATTTCATTTCCCCCTTCCACGTCGGCCATTACGGTTTTGCCGCATGTGTCCGTCGCAGACCGCATATCCTCACATGAACGGAGCGTTGGAAATGAAAGAACAGCATGACCTAAGAAGAGAGTCATCCCGGGACGGCACCTCAAATAATACCTGCAGTCGTAAGGGTCCTTGTAAGTCATTGTTTTCGGGACGAGGATTCAACGCACTGGCAGAACAATAGCCCATTGAAGACTCCAAAAACCCAACGCTACATCATTCGGAACGGATGGTTCCGAACAGTTGGCACGGCGCAAAAGCAAGACATCGGAACTGGGGCTGCGCTTCCTGGTGAGACCATCGCAGCTATTGTTGTTAGTTTCTTGTTGCTGACTTGCTAAAATCTGTGCAGGCCAGGACGCATTCCGTGGGTTGCCGTGAGTAATCGATATGGCGCCACTCTCACTCCCTAAAGGGCCCGATGCTACCGTTCATGTGGGCCACCCCATACACTCTGCCGTGCAGTCGGCCAATCTCGGGGATCGAGCTCCTTTGACCTAATACTGTAACCCTGCACGGCCTTTCAGGTTAGCTCCACACACCACCCGAATAGGCAAAAGTTCCTACTTGTATGTACACTCTATAATATGAGTACAGAGTGGAAACGCTTCAGAGAATAAGATGATCTAGTTCGCAGTTTTGGAGCAAACGCGACTAAGAAAGCACACTGATTCCATGCGCCAAGAAACACAGATATGAGGAACCTTTCATAATACCGCGAGAGTTCCAACACACATGGAGCTGCCGTGTGATCCCCGTTCCGGTGTGCGAAAACAGCCGAACGGTTTCTTGACTCCTGCTTTTCATAAATCATGACTACAGTTTCGGTCGATCTCGTTGTCAGACACCCTATCTGTGCCGGGAGCAGCCTTACCATGGTGTTCCAGAGACGATGCTTTCCGTTGATATACCGGGACTGGGAGTAGTCAAAGCAACTTGTGTACGGAGTACCCCCACTACGAGCACCAAAAGTAATAGTACGAGTCGGAGCCAGTGATTGTATGTACTTTTTGCCTGGATTTTGTGCCGGTACACGGGCATTCACCCTGTTCTCGGCCACATGAGCTCCTTGGAACAGAATCCACCTTACTACAAGTCTCACTGATGCGAACCGTGCTGCTTAAGGAAAAAGCGGAACTGAAACTGCAAAACCACGCACGACGTTCTCTTTTAGAGTGTGTGCAATCTATCGCACATGTCTTAGTTGTGCCTCGCTCTGGGGATCCACAGGCAGTGAAAGCCTCGTCAGCCCGCTTAAACCTGATCAAAATTAGCTCAAACTTGGAGTTCTCGCTTAAACCTGTCGCATAAGGGTGGTACACTGATCCGCTTAAAACTGCTCAAAAGTACAGGGGGGCGATAAAACCTGCTGCCGAAACTCGGTCCACGGCAAACATGTGCCATGATGTACGATAGAGGACATATCGCGCTAAAATATGCATACTCAAGTGCTAGCATGTGTAGCTATCCCTCTGGTTGTTGGTATATCCGCATCCCCTATAGCAATGATTGCTCTACTCGAACTACTTACCGCTTAGGCGGATGTTGCTGGGGTTGCTACCTTGTCACACTTCGGAGTCGGTGCGACGTGTGGTTTTGGTTCTATACGTGTTTACCCTCGATAAACTGCTCTGTCTATGAAGCTACTTTGTATGATATTAAACGATGTTCCTGTTTAGCCGAGATTAAATGTACATACCTCACCCGATGGGGATAAAATACACGATCTTTCCGTTGAGGCACTTAACTCGCGAAAATGAGCCCATCCAAACACCGGAAACCCGTCGGAGCAAGACGGTTTGATCCTCAGCCCTATACGTGTTGAGCTGGAACATAGCCTCTCGGTAGATTTCGGCTCCTCCCAGGAAACCACTCACAAGGTAAATTGCCCTGAAACTCCAGCTCATGCACGAGTCGGCACGAATCCGCGATGTGTCGTTAGATGGCAAGACAATATCAATAGCAATAGGCTGTCTCAGTTGATTTTGCATTTTTAATATGGCAAGCAGTGCTGTATGGAACTGCTGATATGGAACACCTTTCGAAGCAATACTCTCGTACTTGTATCTCGGTCGTAAAACGCTCTGTTGAGTTAAAAGGCGGAGATAGCGGATGGGCGGAATTAAAATCGCTAAAGACCGTCCGTCGCCAGCCGTATTCACCAGTTATGATTCTTTTGCTTGATAACACCTAATACGCGTGGCTGATTATCCTTAACCCCGAAGAGTCACTAGACAGGAGTAGACACCCCGTTACAGCTTGTAAAATGAAACACTGTACACTGGTGGTGGCACACCAGTGTACAGGGCACAAACCATCCCATTGCGATCTTCCCAATCGCTGTATAAACACTTAGACTGAGTACCATGGTACCGTATGTACTTGTATCCGTACACCACACGTACGAAACTCCGAACTTTTACGGTGTCCTACATCTCCAAACACCTTATACCGTTTCATAATAGTAGAGTTCCTTAGTCCAACGCCCCTGCGAGCTTTTCCTAAGCGAGTCGCGTTTTAGATCCGGGGTCCTTCACTTTCTGACGTCACTTCCAAGACCGACAAAGAGATATCAACGCTCAATAGGATCGTCGCAAAAGTAATGTCTTCGCTACTTGTACCGGTGTTATAATACAACAAAAGAAAACCTGGTCAGCTCAGTTTTTGCGTTTGCAGATAATTCACAAAA
The DNA here is from genome assembly GCA_001600195.1 of Yarrowia keelungensis. Taxonomy (NCBI): domain Eukaryota; kingdom Fungi; phylum Ascomycota; class Dipodascomycetes; order Dipodascales; genus Yarrowia; species Yarrowia keelungensis. The sequence continues at coordinate 938,450 of BCJD01000001.1, read as the reverse complement.
GCAAAATCCACTCGTTTGATAGCACTGTTCGTGTTAAAATATATACAATGTCGCGAAATCGCTCATACGAGCGACCTAGTTTTCGTTTCCAAGCTTAACCACTACCGGGTCGAATTGTCGAACCTCAACTAATTCTGGGCTAAGTGGTTCGGCGAGTTTTTGGTGATGGAGGGCTTTTTCGACCTTGTCGCTCCTATCCGTTTGGAAAAGACTCTTTTTAGTTTTCCAGTCTTCAGCGACCGTCTTGATGACTTTCGCCATGTTAAATCTGATGTGATACTCGTTCTCTGGGACCTTGCGAACTGCAAACACGTATACTCCATCACATGCACCGTCTATCTTGTGAAACTCCTCTAGAAATATTTTTCGGTAAAGCTTTGCGGTGATGCTTCGGTGTACGGCAGACGTCAGGGGACATGGGTTTCTCTGGTCTTTCAGAGGCTGTCCAGATGAAGTGGGTTTGCCTGGCGGGGCGTACCCCAACTCATTGTCCTCCTTGACATTGTGTCCGTTAAGCGGTAGAAAGCTATGAAAGAAAAGCGCAATAGCTGGTCTTGACTTTCTAAGCACACCTTGAACTGTCCATGGTGAAAGGTAATGGGCTGAGAAATCCGTGATTGTGACGATGGCTTTGCCTCTTTTCGCACCAGGTCCTCCGGCATGTTGGGGAATACCTTTCAATTTGGCAGGATCAGTTACAACGTCGGGCCAGTATGAGCCTGGATCTTGCTGTCCATCTTTTTTCGGGGGCATGATAAACCTGGTATGTTGTTTGGCACTCCACAGCTCTTCCTGGGTGAGATGGTGGCCCGCAGCAAAGGTAAAAAATGCATCTGCTGCCCTGGTTCCGCAGGGTGTGGTTGATTTTTGCATTCTAGGCTTGCTGAGGGGTACGTCGAATATAGTCGGGTACTCAGGGGCTGGCTCTGCTCTCGGAGCTCGTCGGGGGGCCGCATTTTGGTCGCGAGAGGGCCTTCTGGTCGTGCGCGGAGTTCTTGCCCTGGTGCTGCCTGCTGCTGGCGTGGGCCTAGCTGTCGCGAATCCCCGGATCGCTTGTTTCATGGTGGCGAGCTAGTATATCCGGATCCAAGAAAAGTGTTTTCGCATGCATAATCGGCAATAGAGTGCCATGTTAAGGTTAGGTGTCGATTTGTCACGAGCCATGTTTGACAGTGCGCTTGGCGAATGGAGTCACGCGGTGGTATAGCTTTGGTGTGTTACTCGGTTGCCTGGATGGTACTTGTATCGTTTGTATCGGATCATGCAGAAAAGGAGGTCCACACTTTCAGGTCAAAAAATGCACCTGACACCAGTATATTAGCCCAAGTTAGCACCCATAAGAAAAAAAGGGCATGTTGTGCTCACATGTGTGGCTTCACACTTCAACAAGCCCGAAAACTGACCCGAAACCCACTCGAGCGAGCTACAAGGGTATGCACACGCCCACCCCTATGATCAGCTACAAAATACTGGCACACTCACGAGGACTCCAAATTTCTAATGGCCTGAACCATATTCCAAGTGCGAAAGTATGTATCGAGTACATCCTGCATGGGTTGTAGTGTGTACTGTTGCATATTGGCTGAACAATGCGTGCCAACGCAACAGCAGATATTCTCTTTTTGGAGCGATTATTTACACATCCGATCTTACAAACCTGGTCAACGCCACTGTTGCTACAAACATCCGTAGCGATCTTCAACCAACAATTAAAATAAGTAGACTTTAGCACCCTTTCGAATTCTCGCAAATGAGACTCATCATTTCCGTGACTGATGGGCACGTGACATGCGTTGTTATGCCAAACACGTTTTAGGTCTTATGGTACATTTGATCATAGCGTACCGAAGATGAAAATCGTACTCTGAATAAGTAGACACTCATATCCACTAACACGACTTGCAACAAGCCGATAGAAGCCCGGCAAACACCTGCAACACATTCCTATCTGTCGACCATCATCGCACAAGAACCTTCCTAGCAAACACACCCCAAACTTTATCTCTGCACGAAACCACCATCACCAACATCACATCGAAGACAGCACACTACGGCGAAACTGCACCTGCCGCCCAAGGCATTTGACAAGAAGAAGTAAAAAGCAGGAATGACGACGCCGGCACACCACGGCAGCGCATTCGCCCCTGCACCTGGGGGGACTCGGCACTCGCAGTCTTCCCATTCGTCGACTAGTTCGGCAAAAAGCCACCCTGGTTTTCAGCCCTCATCGTCCATGCAAGCAAGCCAGGCCAAGGGTCTACCACCCACTCCCACCGCGACAACCACAACAGCATCATTCCCCACCGTCAACGGGAACCGTAGAGTCTGGGTATGCCGACCAGGAGCGACGCCCACCACAGTCTTGGTTCCTGCAGAACTCATTGTTGACGACCTCAAGAGCGTGGTACTGGCCAAGTTCCCCACTTCACTACAGCGAACGACGGATCCTGCCGACCTGGCTATTCGACTACCCCAGTCAGCCCAGCCTCCACCCTCACGGCTTTCAAACTCCCATCTAGCGCCGCCCGCCTCTCCTGCACTGGCAGCAGCAGCAGCAGCCACCGAGGAGTACCGTACGGCCACATCTCCACATCTCACATCTTTTACACAGGCGCTGCGCAAGAAACAGCCCGCCAAACCTAGTCCACTGACCATCAAAACCCCAGCCCAACCCACAACGGCTGCTGCAAGCGCAGTACCTCAGCCGCACCCTCTCGGTGACCCGCTATCACCCGATGTGAACGTGTGGCAGCTGCTAGATACACATTTCCCCCACGGAATGCGCATGGAGGACGCTCTGGTGATCGAAGGAGAGACAGTACAGGCCGTGCAGCCAGCTCATCCCCCACCACCGCACCATCCTCCTCCTCCCCATCCCCATCATCAGCCTCCACACATTGTGAAGCAGGTGATCACACCACATGCCATTCCACATCAACCACATCTCCAGACTCCAGGCCAAGACGCATTCCTGGGACCCCCATCAGCCACGGACGAGGAGGCCATCTACGACGAGGACACAAAGCCAGCACGCAAACGTCGAGATATCGGGGCAACCGGACCAGCAGGCTCAGGTCAGCAATCGACCCCAGGAGGTGCAGGAACTTCATCGGGGTCCCCATCACAGTCACCAGCGGCCGCAGGCACGGCCCAGGGTGGTGTTCTGCTGCTCCCCCGTCAGTTCCGAGGAGGCACCAGAAACAGCGACAAGGAGCCCAGCGCAGCGCGCAAGAAGGGCTCGTCGCCGGCACCTGACGACAAGAGGCGCCAGGGTCCCGCTCAACCACATCAGCATCCTCCACAGCCACCCCAGGTGCAGCCACCGCAGCCACCGCAGCCTCAGCATCCTCCACAGCCCAAACAGGCACCACCGCCTCATCCGGCAGCGCAGGCTACTCAGGCCAAGCAGCAGTCTGCGTCTGAGCCCCCACCAAAACCCACAATCAGCATCACGGCTCGGCCCAACGGAGCCACCATCACAGAGTCGCCCAGCAATACCAATCTGCATATGCTGGGCAAGCAGAAGAAGGAGGAGGCTGCAACGCCATCAGCCGCATCAGGAAGTGCAGCATCGGCAGCGCCAGGAACCGCCACAAAGTCTGCACGTAAGGATGATACCAAGCCACCAGCACCACAGAAGGCGCCCCAGACAGCTGCTCAGTCTCAGGCAAAGCCAGAGCTAAGACGCACTCGAACGCCACTTTCTGCCAAGGCTCAAAAGGGACCCACGACTATGGAAACTATCGTTCCCCGTGTCAATGTCCTGATCGTCGAAGATAACGAGATCAACCAGAAGATTCTGGAGGCGTTCATGCGGAAGCGAAAGATTCGGTCCTCGGTAGCCAAGAACGGTAGAGAGGCGCTGGAAAAGTGGAGACAGGGAGGTTACCATCTCATTCTGATGGATATCCAGCTTCCCGTCATGAGTGGTATCTTGGTCACCAAGGAGATCCGTCGACTAGAGCACCAGAACAAGATTGGTGTGTTTAGCGGCGGTGCTGGTGCTGCGCAGTCTACGATGGCTCCTGTAGCTCCCGAGGACGTGCTTGATAGCAATCTGTTCCGATCTCCCGTCATCATCGTCGCGCTCACAGCCTCCAGTCTGAAGGAGGACAAGTCCGAGGCTCTGGCAGCTGGTTGCAACGATTTCTTGACCAAGCCCGTCAACATGGTGTGGCTGGAGCGAAAGATCATGGAGTGGGGTTGCATGCAGGCTCTCATTGATTTCGAGGGCTGGAAGATGTGGAGAGGTCGAGATTTCGACGGTGCCCACGCCCCTGCAATCGGCAGAGCACTGGCCAACACTCATCTCAACCAGCCAGTCTCTGCAACGAGATCTCGGTCTAGAAGCAACTCGAGACTGGTTCGACAGAACTCCAGTGGCGCTGGTACCCGAAGCAAGCTGTCCATGACTCCCGTGGCGTCCCCGTCGACAGCAGCACCGCCCACAGGACTGCCTACATCTTCTACGCCGGCTCAGAACGCTGCAACGGGTGCTCCCGCCGTCCCTGGCAAGAACGTTGAGCGGCAGCCAGTGAACAACAAGCAAGCCCCCGAACAATACCGTTTGGATCCTCCCAAGGTGGAGGTTCCCGCAAAGTAGCATTAATAAGAATCTTGATAAGCAATGATTATAACTGGTAGATTTTGTAGAGTAATAAGTGTCGTGTTATGTGGTCTCAGCAGGCTGTTACTTGTAATTCTGCAATACAGTTATCGATATTAATTAAACGTTTTTCTAAAGCTAGATCTGCACCTCTCATGCACACCTGAAGTTCACCACCATCTTTCGCCACCTCCATGGATCAGCTTTTCAATGTGTACAAGGCTGTGAGCACGCTGGCAACGTTCATGAGATGTCGGAAACACGTGCTACCAACCGTGAAGAACCTCAAGTGTGCACACAAGGACCTGACGGACGAGCATTTCGCCATGTTCAAGTATCTGCTTCCTGACGACATTTCGTTCGTTTGGGTTGATTCCCAGCAGTACAGTGGCGAGCAGAGGGACGTTTTTGAGATCGAGGAGGAGGGAGACAATTGGATTCTCATGTTTGACTTCATCGACGGTGATCTGAAGCCTGCCAAGAAGCGAAAGGTTGAAGAAAAGGACTTAGTCTTCAAGGTGGAAGAGCGAGTGAAGGTAGAATTGGACGAAACTGTCCTGAATTTGACCAACCCGCGCGAGAACAACAAGCGAGATAAACAAATATGGGAGTTCAGTGTAGAGGACATGAGCAAGCTGGCAGCCAAGCGGAATACCAAGTTCAAGGACGCAGTAGAGGTTTTGAGATCGAAAATGAAGGCTTCGGGATACCAGGGCACTGAGCTGGAATACCTGAGAGAGAAGATCGAGTTTCCGAAAGTTCCCACGTTTGGAGATGTTGTCAATTTGGAAAGAGAGAAAGCTGAGACCCAGACTGGGGAAACGGTGGATATTTCTCAGCTCATTACTGAAATCACTACGAAGGACTCCTATTGTGGGCAGATTGTCGATAATGGATACATGATCATACCCGCCGAGGAGGCTAGATATGGAGAATTGGAGTATGAGATCAACAACGAAGTTATGGCTGCATTTGAGGTGGCCAAGGGAGTCACAAAGCTATTTACCCACCAGGCTGATGCATTGAATGCCTTACACAGGGGACAAAACGTGGTTGTGTGTACCCCTACATCTTCAGGAAAGTCACTGATCTACCAAACACCGGTGTTGGAGTCTCTACTCAATAGCAGTTCATCCAGGGCTTTTTTCATCTTCCCGACTAAAGCACTGGCGCAGGATCAGAAGAGATCATTGACAGAACTCGTTCTGGCGTTGGGTCTGGAGTACGGAACTGTGGAGACGTTTGATGGTGACACCCCCTTTGAAAAGCGATGCGAGATTAGAGATAGAGCGCGTGTGGTGTTCACTAATCCCGATATGATGCACGTGAGCATTCTACCGAAACTGGACTCTGATAGGTCTTCTTGGAGATCGTTCATTCAAAACTTGAGATACGTAGTGGTGGACGAGATCCATTATTACAATTCGCTGTTTGGCACACACGTGAGTCTCGTTTTGAGACGACTAAGGCGAGTATGCAAGTTGCTGGGGAACGATATGGTGCAGTTCATCTCATGTAGTGCCACAATTAGCAGTCCCCTTGATCATATGAGCAATCTATTTGGTCTTGACAAAGACACTATAACTCTGGTCGACTCGCCTGGTGGTGCACATGGTCTCAAACACGTATTGGCTTGGAATACGCCGTATGTGTCTCCAACGGATCCTCGAAGTGGCCGTGTGTCAGTTGTTGGTGAAGCCATTTCGCTGCTGTCTCATATGGTGAAAGCAAATATCCGAACTATTGTCTTCTGCAGAGTCCGGGTTATCTGTGAGCAGATCATTAAGGGAACTCGTGCAAAGTTTGTGGCCGAAGGAAGACCAGATCTCTCTAACTTGGTGATGAGTTACCGTGGTGGCTATTCTCCCCAGGACCGACGTAAGATTGAGCAGGATATGTTTGCTGGATGCTTGATTGGAATCGTTGCCACTAACGCGTTGGAGCTGGGAATCGATATTGGACAACTGGATGCGTGCATCGTGGCAGGGTTCCCCATGACTGTATCAAATCTTCGACAACAGAGTGGTCGAGCAGGAAGACGAAAGGATGGATCTGACAGTCTTACGATTGTGATCGGGTCTGGAGACCCTGTGGACCAGTACTACATGAAGAACCCGGACAAGATGCTCACTGAACCGACAGAAGCCCTAACTATCGAGCCTCTGACTAATCTACTGCTACTGGAAAGTCATGTTCAGTGTGCAGCTTCTGAGTTTCCCATTGAGCTGGATCATGATGTGGAGTTCTTCGGGTCATTATTACACACAATCAAGGACAAACTGATTGAAGACAAGGACGGTGAAACGACATTCTACCACACTTCGTCTCGATTCTCTGATAACCCAGCCAAAGATGTGTCTATTCGTGGTATTGAGGAAAATCATTACGCTGTTGTTGACATTACCCACAACAAGGGCCATATCATTGAACTGCTGGAAGAGAGCCGGGTGCCCTTCTCGTTGTATGAAGGAGGAATTTTCATGCACCAGGGCTTTCCCCATCTTGTTGTGGACGTCTCTGTTGAAGAAAGAATGGGAAAGGTTCGAAGAGTCAATGTGGATTGGTACACTCGACAACGTGACTTTACGGATGTTGATCCTGTTCAGTCTGAAGAGGTCAAGGAGTTGTCGCATGGAGGAGGCAAAGTGTCATTTGGAAACATTCGTATTACAACCACTGTATTCGGCTTCTTCAAGCTAGACAAGCGAGACCGAATCATGGAGGCTGTGGAGGTCGATCATCCTCCGTTTGTGATCAATACAAAGGGATTCTGGATCGATATACCCCAAGCCACGATGAAGTTGATCGAGGCTAAAAAGCTGTCTCTGGCTGGAGCTATCCACGCAGCAGAGCATGCGCTTATCAACTTCTTTCCAAGATACGTTGTGTGTGGTCCAGGCGATGTGAGAACCGAGTGCAAGGCACCTGAGAAGGAGTTTGCAAAACGACAGTCCACTCGAAGACGGCCCTCAAGACTCATTTTCGGAGACAAGGTGGGAGGAGAAGGTGGCTCGGGTCTGTCTCACAAGGCATTCCAGTTTGTGAAGGAGATCATCAACAGTGCAGTGGATGGTGTGAACAACTGCGAATGTGAATGGGGATGTGCTTCATGTGTTGCTGGAGCCTTTTGCACGGAAAGTGGATTGGTTCTAAGTAAGCCTGGAGCGCAAATCATTCTATGTAAACTCGCTGGTAGAGATATCGACTGGACCAAGGTGAAGGAGGGTCCTGAACCGAACATGCCTATCGCTGAGATCATCACGATCGATAGCTGAATGGGCTACATGTACATACTTATTGCATTAATACAATTTCATTGTCATTTACATAATATATATCGTCAAGAATTACCACAGTAGATTCTGGGTATTTTGAGAGCCCTGGGCAATTCCGTTCTGAGTAACAAAGTAGCCCTGGCTGCCACTTCCATCGTCCAGCAACTGCTGAGACTGGTGGTGGACCGCAACACTGTTCTGACGCTGAGGCATCTGTGGGAAGCTTGGTGTAGTTGGGGTACCAGTGGTAGGAGTGGGGATGAGAGGTGTGTATTGGGAGAGCGCTGGGCTTTGAAGGGTGCCCAGGTTCAACGATGCAATCTCCGGCATGCTGGGGGCCGGCTGCTTGGACTTTTCAGCCTGCTCAGCAAGCTGCTTGAGCTCATCCACATCATTATCCCTTCGAGGAATGAGGCATGGCGAGGGGGTGAGTTTACGAGGCTTGGCAAGTCGGAACACATGCCGGACAGGTTTGAGGTAGATAGACGCAAGTGTACCGATTCCAAGCTCCAGCTCCTCGAGCACTCGGGGATCCATGATTGCCTCGTCTTCGACATGGATGAGAGGCATCTTTTCGGGGTGCACGATATCTCTAGCAGCAGCAGGGTCGGAAGATAACAGTCTCCAGTACATGTATCCTCTGTCCCGCAGATCGGGGTTGTCGGTCTCCTCTGTAGCCCACTTGAGCACCTTGGGCACCATTGCCTGGCCTCTGGTAGGTCGCAGGATGAATAGCTTGACTGTGGCCGTCAGGAGAGCGAGCTGCACGTTGACGGGCTCATCATGCCACGTCGAGAGGAAATGCTGTTCCAGGATCACGTGAGAGTCGTCAATTCGGTCAGCATACTGGCCCACGATCCAGACCATGGCCTCACGGGCCTCAGGCTCATCTAGGGCATCCAGGTGCTCACACAGTTCTCCAATGACACCCTCAAACCGGCCAGGGTATCGTCGCAGAATGTTTTTGAGCGCAACAATGGCTTCCTGAACAATGTATGACACTCGGGTCTCGACGAGGTACATGAGAGTGTCTACACTAGCCTTGGCAGCAGTTGCAGACTCCAGCTTGAGAGCCAGCTTTCCAATGGCTCGCACTGACTTTCTGACAACCTGGACGTCGATTTCCGTGGCGTACTCGCGCAGCTCACGCAGAACAACTCCAATGTTGCTGTCGTTGGCCAGCAAGTAGATGAGCTCCAGCTTTGTGGTTTTGATGTAGATGGGATCGTTGTATTTGCAGAAGAATGCTTTGACAGACAGTCCATGGAGAAGCTGGGGCTTCGATTGAAGAATGAGAATGCAGTTTCGAAGCGCCAGGTACTGCAGCTCGGGCTGTCTGGAAATGAGGTTGATCATGGCGGAACTCAGCTTGGTGGGGATCTGAGGCACGTGATCGAGGAGGTTTTGCGAGTAGTTGGCCAGGTAGACAATCAGACGCACGGTTCCAAGCACCACGGCGGCATTGGAGTGCTGCAATCGTGGAAGAACACGCTCCACCATACGTTCAGCCTCCAGGGGTGTCTGGGGAGTCCAGCACAAAAGGGCCTGCAGCATACTGATCTGGGACCATTCGGAGCACTCTCCAAGCACCGTTGCAATCTTGGACGCATGGTTATGGTCGAGAGTCAGCTGCAGGTCACTCGACTTCTCGGTGATGTCCATCAGGGCAGCCAATGCAGCGGCCACAACAGTAGGGTTACTGTCGTTGAGCAGTTTGTTGAGAAGCGCAATCATATCGGAATGCTCGACAACCTTGGCGTCATGGGACCACATCTTAGCTACCGCCAAACACGCAGTCTTTCGCACATAGGGGTCTTCATCAAACAGCAGACGTTTGGTGGGTTCGACTCCCTCCTTGATGAAGTCCTCCAGAGGGATAGAAGAGAGCGTTTTGAGGGCAAGGGCTCGCACCAGAGGTGATTCCCGGGAGCCAGCGTCATCCAGAAGAGGGTCCAGAGCTCCAGCAGCCACCTCAGGCTTGGCCTTGCAGTATGTGATGAGATAGAGAAAACACATCTTCTTGACGTCCAGGTCGTTGGTGGATCGGATGATGTCGATGATATCCTCGAACAGAACAATCATCTCGTTGTTGCTCATGGTCATGTTGGCCACGATCTTCTTCAGAACGGCCTTCTTCTTACCCACATTTTTCGGGCCCTTGGCAGCCTGTAGCTCCGTTCTCAATTCCGCGGCTTTCGAAACCTGGGTTAGTACAACTGCGAGAACACGCCCAGAGGTCGCAATGACCTCAAATACTCACTTTGGTGAAGAACTTGGCGTCACTCATCTTGCCGTGTACTGGAACAATTTACGTGTTCTGACTGTTTAGTGCATATGCAATATCGCGCAGCCCATTATGTAAGGGGGTACACCAAAAGCTAATATGGTGATAGTGGGATAGGAGTGTCACCAAAACTGATAAACCAGATCATCAATAAGAAAAGTCATACACGGAAATAGTGGTGACTAGGCATGTTTGAACTAAATAGGGCTACACCATTACAATAGTCTAAGCACTTCATTCACAGATATCGCACTACATGGCTCTATTTACACCAAAAATACATTATAATCATTAATAAATCCATCTTAGACTGACCTAAGAGTCGGGGTACGATCTGAGATCCATTGTCAGAATCTTTGACGAGTTCACCTCCTGATCTCGGTAAATACCCACCAAACACTCTCCATGAGTGTACAGGCCACGCTTCAGAGAAATGACAATGAACTGACACTTGGTACCGGCATGCTTGCGAATGTAGTTGGCGACTCGTTGCACGTTGGCGTTATCCAGAGCAGCATCAATCTCGTCAAGCACAAAGAACGGCGAGGGGTGGAAAGAGTGAATGGAGAAAAGCAGAGCCAGGGCAGCCATGGTCTTTTCTCCTCCAGAAAGCAGCTCCATCTCTCTGAATCGCTTCATAGGAGGCATGGCGTGGTACTTGATACCCTCAAGGTAGGGCTCATGCTCGTCTTCGACAGTAAGAGTAGCCGAACCTCCCAGAGGGAAGGCGTCAGAACGAGTAAGCTCCTTGTACGTGGCATCAATGACGCCAGAAATGTGATCAAAGGCGGCATTGAACTTCTCACACCGGGCATCTCGCACCTCTCTGAACTGTGCCTGCAGCTCCTGAAGTGCTTCTCGTTCTCTCTTGGACTCGGCCTCAATAGTAGCACCCTCGGCTTCGACCTGTTCCAGTCGCGAGACAGCCTTGAGGTTGGGGTTGATTCGGTCCAGCTCAGCCTGAAGAGCCTTGATTTTCGCGACAAGAGTGGAGTCGTCGGCAAGTCTTCTGATTCCTTGAGGAAGCGACGAGAAGTCGACCTCAACGTCCACCTCCATCTGAGAGCCGTCTCCCTCGACTAGAGGCACCGACTCGAGGTCTCCAGACACCAGAGGAAGCTCGATGCCCTCAATCTTGCACTCACGTAGCACCTCGTACCGCTGGGTAGCAGCAGTCTCGAGTTCGGTCTCCGACTGGGCCAGCTTTCGTCGCAGATTGTCAACAACAGCCTGAGCACGGTTGAGGTGCTCCTTGGCAGCATTGGACTCACTGGAGGCGTTCTGAACAGCAGCAGTGAGCTTCTGCACCTGCTTGGCTTCAGCCCGAGCCTTCTCCTCGAGAATACTGATATCCTCTCTCAGCTGGGACTCATCAGCCTGCCAGCCGTCCACAGCAGCCCTCTCGTCGTCAATGGACTGCCGAATCTTGGCAAGACGCTCCTTGCACTCATCCACACGCTTGGAACCAAACTTGAGCTGAGACTCGAGAGTGGCAATCTGCTGGGAAAATGCAAGTCGCTTCCGCTCAGCCTCAGCAGACAGAGATCCGTGGGTCTGCTCGTAGGCAAAGACATCGTCAACAGACACGCCGACACGGGAGCAGTAGGAAGAGAAGACAGTGTACCAGACCTGGTCCAGACGGCCCTGAATGTCGGCCTTCTGTGTCTCCAGCTTGTTGAGATCACGTGCAGTGCTGGCAATCTCCTTCTTGCTCTTGGCAGCCTCGTCCGAGTAGTATTTCAGCTGTGAGTTGATATCCTTGAGACGATCCTTCAGACTTGCCACATGCTTCTGAGCAGCAGACACCTCCTGGCGCACCTTGTCAACCTCACGTTGCAGTGTATCCTGACGCTCGGGGTCAAACTTTTGTCGACCAACAGTCTGCAGCTCCAGCACCAGAGCGTCCTTTTCAGCCTGGAGCTTAGTGACCTCAGATTCGTCCCATTTGGATGATCTCTTACCGCCCTGGTTGCCCTTCTGGGTGGTACCACCAGTCATGAGACCAGCCTTGTGAATAACGGAACCGTCGGTAGTGACGGCCTTGACATTGAGACTCCATCCCAGACGCTTGGCCTCCTTCAGATCGTCACACACAATGGCAGAACCACAAACGTACTGGAAGGCACGCTCGTACTGAGACTGGAAGGAAATGGCATCGATGGCAAGCACAGCTCCTCGAAGACGAGATCGCAGAGAAGAGTTGACAGGCATGGCTTTGATTGTGTCAAGAGGAATGAACGAGGCAAGACCTCCCTGCTGTTCCTTCAGGTATGCAATACAGTCCTGGGCAGTCTTGAAACTGTCCACAACAATAGAGTCAATGTCCTTACCGAGAATGGTCTCCACAGCCAGGTCGTGTCGCTTTTCCTTGGGTTTGCACAGATCGTAGACCAATCCGTGGACCTTCTGGGCGGAAAAGACGTGTTTGAGGTTGGCAACAGTCTCTTTAAGACGTCGTTCTCGCTCAGTCTGACGCTTGACGGCATTGAGTTCGATCAGACGGTTGGCAACAACTCCCAGCTTGTCTCCAAGCTCCAGCTCCACACGTCGACGGGTGGTCTGCTCATCAACCACTCGAGCAAGAGACTCACTCTGGGTCCGCAGAGCAGACTGGTGGGTCTTGAGCACCTCCTCGGCCTCCTTGAGCTGGGTCTGGTAGACGCCAAACTCGCTCTTGAACTCCTTGACCTTGAGTTCCGAGTCTTCCTGGGCCTGCTCCAGCGCTCGTTTGTGGTCCTGCACGGGTCGCAGCTTTCGCTTGACGGTCTCGACCTCGGCCTGTTCTGCCAGCGATCGCTTGTGCACCTCGTTTTTCAGAGTACTGTACTCTGCGGCGTCCTCGTCGGTTCGAATAACTCCGCCAGACTCCTTCTGCTTGGACGAAAGGTCCCGCTCAAACTCCTTGGAAGCGTCCTGGACCATCTTGAGAGAACCTCGAGTCTGCTTGACTTCATCCTGGTGTCTGAGCAGGTCAGCCTCAACGGTTACGTATCGAGCCTCGTGACGAGAAATGGTTCCAGTCACTGCAGCAATTCGTTCAGCCACGGGAACCAGCTGCTGTTTGTGCTCGACAATGACGTCGGACCGTTTCTTGGCAGCTCGCTCCTGCTTCAACAGCCGCTTCTTGTCGTTGGCGTACTTGGCAGCCACGTTTTCCACCTCCTGGGCAGCCTCCTGCACAGCTCCCTCAGCTTCCTGAATGGCAGCATCTCCTCCCTCAATCTGCTCTCGGGCCTCATCCTCCACCTTCTGGGCCTGCCACAGCTTCCAGAGCTGCTGCTTGACTACAGCCTCGTCTCGTTCAGCGGCCTTGGCAGTGTACGCGTCGTATCGGTCCTTGAGCTCGACGTAATGCTTCTTCTCAGCATTGTAGGTTCGTCGTCTTTGCCAGGCTGCGTTACTTCGCTCAGTCTGGACATCCAGCTCCTCCTTGAGTCGGTCATACTCAGGCTTGAGATCGATGGAACCTGAGGTGATCTCAATCAGCTGAGACAGGTCTCTGGGAGACTGACTGGCAATCTGCTCCACATCTCCCTGGAAGACGAGGAAGTTTCGTGCCTTGACAAGGATGTTTTCCTTCTTCATGGTGGCATTGTACTCGCCCGAAGAAGTGACCTTGTTGTTGATTCGGTACTCGGAAGAGCCCGCAGGTGTGATAGTTCGCTTGAGCTTGAGCATCTCGCCGTTGGACTTTTCATACTCCACCAGAACATAGGCAGAAGTGGCTTCCTGAGACTGGGTCGAGCTGACCTCCTCGCCACGCATGATTCGGCCTCGGTAGATGAGATCTTTGAGCTGGGTGGACCGCAGCTGCGAAGATCGGACTCCAAGCACGAAGGAAATGGCGTCCATCATATTGGACTTTCCCGAACCATTAGGACCAATGATGGCGGAAAACGACGAGTCGCCAAGATCCACACGGTGCGTGTCACGGTACGACTTGAAGTTGCACAGCTCAATAGCCTTGAGAGTGCCCATGATGATTTGATTGTCGGGGGTGAAAGTGTTGTGTTGGTGATGAACGCGTTTTGGAGCTGAACGGTAATTTACTAGCGACTCGCGTCCACCCAAACCTTAAAATATTTGGAATGGTGCAGGATAATTAGAGTGGATGTGATGAGACTTGGTATTGTAGCTGATGATGTAAAAAAATATTCATCCAACCTGTCTATCCGAAATAATTTAGTGACAATTTCGCTCTAGCAATACGGTTATATACATCATCCTAGTATGGAAGGTGAAAATCGACATGCTGTGTACCAGGCACTCAGATGTGTGTACTTGTAGGCTACCAGCTGAAACATCAAATTGAACAATGTCAGCACATCGTATTTTATTGCTGATGGTAAATACGTGGTCCAATGATCCAATAAGGCAAGCAACTGGTGCTGCTAGAAAGAGCAAAGAACACCCCACTGTGACTGGTCAAATACCAGGACAATGAACGCTGCTTATTGTTGCCGGATCTGGACGTCAATATGGGGCTTCATGATGTCAAGGTGACAACGTGAAACATAATGGTGGTGACCGAGAGCACAATTACAAATACCAAATACTTACAAAGACACTATACGATTACAAGTGCAGACTTCTACTTGTCTGATAGATCGCACTTAGAATGAAGTCGTGTGAATCATCACTAATGGTCAAGTATTGGCCTAAGTAATCATAAGCATTTACTTAACGTAGTAAGAAGTAGTCCCAATCGCTTTTCAAGATAAACAGCTCCCTTCAAGCTCTGAACACTTTCAACATCTTTCACGATTTTCACTCTTCAAATACTTACAGTCCTCCCTTTGTTCTCCATGCCAAACTTCTTTTTCATGCAGACGCGTAAACAATAAAAGAACCCAAGGCAGATTTGTGTTCAGGAGGCAGTTGCAACAATGGATAAGAGGACTGAAAATGAGTGAATTGGAAAACCGAAATTGCGGGAACGAAAAGAAGACGTCAATAAACGCCTCCCTTCTTCGCTTGTCTCCCACCCTCCCGTGACGTCCGTTTCTGTTAATTTTGCCACCGCCACTTGGGGACAAGGTTCGAGTCTTACCCTACTTAATTAAGAGTGTGTACGCCTGCGCGACGCGTTCTTTTCCGATTTCATCAACTTGTTGCACCGCACTACAAACCACATCCATTCTCACACCATGACGTTTGAGCTGGCTACCGGATTTTTCGACACCGTGGAAAACGCTTCCAGCCGAGATGAGCTGCCCGAAAAGTACCAGACCCCGATTCTGCAGATTCTGCGACCCATGAGCGAGCTCACGGGCAAAAACCGATTCAAGGTCACTCTCTTTGATGGAGAGAAGCCCGGCATGGTTTTCGGAGACCTCGACTCTCTGCCCCAGGAACGGCCTGGCCAATTCGATATCGTCAAGCTCAGCTCCTTTGAGATTGTCAAGGCCAAGCAGCGAGGAGTTGTCTACGTTCACCAGATGGATTTCCTGAGCCACGCTGACGAAGCTCTGGGACTCAACACCGAGGAAGACATTGAGCTTGCCACTGGCGGAGCTGGAGCTACTTCTGCTGCCGCTGCTGCTGCCACCACCACCAAGGCCACTCCCGCTAAGCGAATGGCTTCTACTAACGAGGTTCCTCCGGGAGTGCAGGCCCAGGGCTTCCCCGCCACAGTCGTCCCCATTGAGCGACTGTCCCCTTACCAGAACAAGTGGGCGATCAAGGCCCGAGTCACAGCCAAGGCCGACAAGAAGAAGTTCACCAACGCCAAGGGCGAGGGTCAGCTGTTCAACGTGACGTTTATCGACGAGACCGGCGAGATTCGAGCCACGGGCTTCAACCAGGAGGTCGACAAGTTCTACCCCATGCTCGAGGAGGGCCAGGTCTACTACGTGACCCAATGCCGAGTGTCCATGGCCAACAAGAAGTTCTCCAACGTCAACAACGACTACGAGCTCATGTTCGGCCGAGACACAGTCATTGTGCAGGCTGACGAGGCCGAGGCTGAAGCAATCCCTACTGCAAACTACTCGTTTGTGACTCTCGACAAGCTGCAGGACGTCGAGGTTGGTCTCAATGTTGACGTTCTCGGAGTTGTCCAGAACGTCGGTGCTCTTGAAGACGGAGTGGCAAAGGCTACTGGAAACCCCTACAAGCGACGAAACCTCATGCTCGGAGACAAGAGCGGTTTTGCCACCCGATTGACCTTCTTTGGCGAAAAGGCCACCTCCTTCGACGAGGCAACTGTCCCTGTGGGCACTATCATCGCCATCAAGGGTGCCAGAGTCGGAGACTTCAACGGCCGAAACCTGTCCACCAGTCACAGCTCGACCATTGCCGTGGAACCTGCTGTCGACGAGGCCTACGCTCTGCGAGGATGGTACGCGTCCGAGGGCAAGCAGACGAGCTTCAAGACTCTCCAGACCACCGCTGCCAACAAGGCTGTGGTTGCCACACCTATCGATGTCGTCACCTCGAGCTACGGCCAGTCCGAGAAGCCCGACTACTACAACCTGCAGGCGTGGGTGGTGCACATTCGAACCGCCAACTATGCATACCCTGCTTGCCAGACTCCAGACTGCAACAAGAAGGTGATTGAGATGGGCGACGAGTGGCGATGCGAGAAGTGCAACAAGGCCATGGACAAGCCCCTCTACAGATACATTCTCTCCCTCAGCGTGGGAGACGCTACCGGCAGCATGTGGCTCACGGCATTCAACGAACCCGCCGAGGTCATCATGGGCATGAGCGCAGACGATCTCTACGAGATCCAGACCGCCCAAGGCGACGACGAGTTTGACGCTGTCACACAGAAGGCCACCGGCAAGCAGTTCACGTTCCGATGCCGATCCAAGCAGGAGTTTTACAACGAGGAGTCCAAGGCTCGTCACCAGATTCTCACGGCGCAGGCGCTCGACTATCCCAAGGATATTGATGAGCTCATCAAGGACCTGGACCAGTACCTTTAGAGATGAGGTGCACATTGTTACGTATTATTTGGGGTATATAGTTTATGAAGATGTAATTTAGAGGACAGTCGTAGGTGTACTTGTAGATCATTATCATTATCTATAGTCATGGTGGCAAACTGCAGTTGGCTACCTGTTAGTAATCCGCTTCCACACATTGAGTGCCACAGCATCCACGGCACCGAGATTGGGAGCTGCAACACTCTGTTGGACCTTGAAAAGTTTGGTGTGAGTTTTGTTCCATACGCCTACAGGAGCAGCTCCAGTGCTGTAACCCGTACCCACAGTGTCAGCGAGAGAAGTCACCTGACGTCCCACTCGAGCTTCGTGAGTGTACAGACTGGTCCAAATGAGAGACAAGTACCAGCCCAGCAGCACGGGATCCCATTGGAACTCAATCTTGTGGAACTTTGTGGGCTGTACGGGAGGATTGAGGGTACCAATGGTGTCGATCATGGAAGAGGGGGTTTCTTTTGCAACAATTTTTGGTTCTTCGCCACTAGTACGACTAGTCGTGCTATTACTAGGCGAAGAGGGAGTAGCAGCAGCGTATATGTTGAAACCTGGAACTGACGACTCGATCATGGCGTAGACAGTATCGATTGTGTCCAGTGGCAGGTCTTCGAGCCACGACAAGTCTTCTTCGCCACTTGTGGGCTCCTTTCCTTTCTCCTTGATGAGCCGATGCAGCTTCTCGAACGACGATCGTCGCTTTTGCAGCACGAATACCAGCGACTTGTTGGCCTGGAAGTTGTATTCGAGCATGGCGTTGATCGATTCCAGAGTGAGTTCCAGCAGGAAACGGTTTGTGGAGTTTGCAAACAGAAAAGAAGGCGACGACAGAACGTCAAAAATGTCAACAAGCTGGCATGACACCGTGTAGTCAATGTGTTTGGCCTGCACAGACAGATTGTAGATGCATTCAACGAGAGTGGGAATGATGGGGTTGATTTCTTCTCGCGGTTGAGTGATGACAGAAAACAGTTGTCCTAGAACATAGTTGAAGTTGACTGTGCCGTCGTCAAAAGACGAAACCACAACGTCATCGTCACTGAGATAGAGCAAAAAGTTGCTGAGTAGTCGAAGCGTTTGTGTACTTTCGCACATTTTGATCTGTTGAAGGATAGACAAGATGATGTTATCGAGGTACTCCTTCTTCAGCAGCCAAGGCAAAAACCGCTTGTTAGTCTGAATAATTTCCCATAACAAACTGATAATCTCATTGGTTCGTGTAGCCTTCTTTCCCGTCAGAATTGAGCCTGAAGAAGCTGAGAACTTGGCCAGAATCTCGCTAATGTGTCGTGCAATGAACTCAAAGTCCACATCCTGCTTGAGTTTTCCCAGAAAATACCGGAAATTGTTCTTGACGCCTTTTTCGGGAGGGTAGTAGACAACCAGAAGAAGCAGCAGTTCTAAAGCCCAAAAAGCTGTCTGAGAACCACCAAAAACCACAGTCTGGAAAGCATTGGCGTCTCGCAGTAGTCGTACCAACGACAAGTTGAGAAGTGAACATAACAGCAGTAACGTATCACTCTTACCAAGACCACTGACAATGCAAGTAAGAAATCGAGAACCCTGGGTAGTCACGTGATTCACACTGGTGTACAGCTGCTTACATGAGCAACATACCAGCAGTCTGAGAATCTCGCATCGATTTCCCTCCTGGACACTGCTCACACCTCCCTCCACGCTGTGACAGCCCACACCCATTTCCCAGATCTGGGAAGTGCCACAGAGTCTTTTGTTGAAGAGCAGTGACACCAGCCTTGTCACCAGTTTCTCTCCCAGCACGTCGTTACTCCAGAACAGATCGTCTTCAAACGTCTTTGTGCCACTTTCAAACACAATGGGCAAAACCCGTGTGAGAACTCGAATGCAATTGAGGAGTTGCGGCTCAGGGGTGGTATCGTCGCAATTGATGATCTGCTGACTCACGACTCTGATCAAGGTCGCGATATTGTCTGGAAATGTCTGTAGAGCTGTTCGCACATCGTTTTCCCCAACAAGAGTGAAGATATCGCTTGCATTTTCCGGCACAAGCCACAATTTGCTCCAGAAAATGGAGTCCGACTCGGAGATGCCCGACTCCGTCGACAGCCGGAAAATCTCGGTGCGAAACGTCTGTTTCGACTCGGTTTGGCCCATATTTCTGAGAGGTCGTCACAGTGGGGTGGTCAGAGGGTCAGAACCTAATTTTGGACTACGTGATAAGGGTGAGGGTTGGGAGAATTCGGTTCATAGAATTTGTTCAGCACCAAACGGCTTTAATGAAGGTTGATGAAAAAATAAAATAAATGGAAATAAAATGAAAAAAATTTAAGACCACGTTGTAGAATAAAAAACACACAAATACACCCATTCAAGTGTTGTCAAACTAGTAGCTTGTCCAAAAATGCTCAATATATTATGCTTGCTATGTACACAGACACACGTCTTTCTCATATCCATATGATGCTTCTACCACCATCCCTTCTTGTTCTTCTCCTCCTCCTCCTTCTGGGCAATGGCAGCCAGCTCCTTTCGGATCCGCTCGTTTCGATCCTGGTCGTTTCGAGCCTCGATCTCCTTCATCTTGTCTCGCACAGCCTGGTTGAAGTCCACAGGCTTGGACGCCATAGGTCCCACCTTCCAGGCAGGCTCGTTGGTCTTGGACTGAGCAATGGCCTCCTTGACAAACTCGTTGAAGTACTCCATTCGAGCGTCTCGCTCAAGCATGTATCGCTCACGCAGCTCAGGAGACAGTCGTCGCACAATATCTTCCTCAGAGGGCGTAGCGTATCGGTATCCAAGGTAGGCTGTTCCAATGACACCCACGGCAAACAGACCGAACTTGGGCCAGTTGGGCACGCCGGGCCGCGACCGGAACATTTCGACAATCGGCCAGTTTTCTATTCTCATTGTTGCGGTGGATGTGTGACGATGAGGTTATGACCAATGGTGATGGTTGCAATGCGTTAAGTTTAATGGGCTAGTGGAGTGCACAGGTTATGACCAAACTAGGGGTGGTGAAAAAAGCCTTAAGAGGTTAAAGAGAGTATTTTTCTAGTAATGAAGAGTATGCTGAGTGGTTTTGAAGCATTTTCTCTTTGGTCATAACCTGTCGGATTTTTCCACGCCCTAACCCTAAATACCTATTTGAGAGTCCATTACTACTCGATTGAGGTCCGTGGAAAATATAACATAACCCCCAAAGTGTTAATGGAATTATACCAGGCTGAATACAGAGTGCCTATTTTCTACTATTCTTTGTTTCAAATTTGCCCCCCGCCTCACTCATAACCTGTCCCCCATAGCGACGGATTTTAGCGTGGGGGTGAAGGTGGAAAACCTGGGGAGCTGCACCACCCTGGAAATTCACGTGACGCAAACCTTAACCCATCTGTCCACGTCATAGTAGATCGTCGTGAATAACTTACTTACAGCGTTGAGGGAGATTCACAAGGGGGCTGGTGGGGAGTGGCTGTTAAGAATGTTGAACGGGAGACTCAACAGCGGTTTGCAGCTCGAAATGACCAATCGTTGGAACTTGTGTAGCGCACGCACCTGTAACATTTGGTCATGCACACCTTCTCACGACTCTAACAGTTAGTGGCATGACACTGTCGATGAGACACCAGAGCCAACTTCGCCACAGGGTCGTCTCTAACTCTGTATTTTCATCCCATGCCAGCGTAGAAGTGTAGTAATGGGTGATTTAGCATGTTCGTTTCCATATGCTTCTGTGCCCAAGGTCGGGATCACTGAGTCAGAAAAGTTTATTTGCACCCGTGTTTGCTCCGGTTAGTTTTCGTGCCGAGGCTGGAAGAGGTTACACCACACGAGAGAGCTTGACGGAGTGACGGAGCGACGTCGGGGATTTGTCGGTGGAGTAAGGGAGGCGGTAGGGAGACCGGGTTGGGTGCAAAGGGTGTGACATTGGCTGAGAAACACAAACAAAAGCACACAAAACAACCCTTGTCCAACCGCCAATTAGAATCGGTGGGCTGCTCCATTTGCTCCATAGTTGGTTTTCCAACTGTATATACGATACACAGCACACCCAGCAGCACTCTATTGTTCGACGGACTTGAGTGTGGGGACATGTGGGGGACAGGCGGATATAAGGGTGGGGCGGCGGAAAAACATGGGGGCTTTTTTGTGTCTGGGTAATTGTGCACACCCGCTTCCGTTTGCAACCACCCGGAACCCTGTCCACCCTTGCTATAGCAGAGGAGATCATATTTCGCTCTCACCTCGGGTGCAAAGAATCATGTCGATTCCAGCTGCAAGTCGCCAAGGTTAAAACGTGTACCCCAACTTTGCCGAGCGTCCGATGAAATGGCAGTTGGCTAGATTAGGAGGGTGGTGAGACGGTGGCAAAAGACGGAAAACTGGGTATTGACATGAATTGAATCACGCCCACCTCATTTTTCACTCACCAAGTACTCATGGCAACATCTTTCAACCCCTTGCTTCAGGTACCCCGTTTGATACTCCAAATCCGCCTGCATATCCCTATAACCTTATTTCGGCCACTCGGTCTGTGGGGGCCGAGAGGACAGATACTATATAAGCAACCAGTTCCCCAGTCCCCAGCTTTGGATTCTATCTGCAAACAGTGAGTATTGTGGGGTAACCTTGGTTGGTGTGGCCCCGGAAAGACGGGCGAGCACAGAGAGAGGCCAGACAGTGACACAAAGCCGTTATTGTTCAGCGCACACAGAAGCAACACGCCATATTTGGCAAGTTGAGCTGGAAAGTGACTTGGACAATGTGACCTGAACAATGTGACCAGACACAAAGATTTGTTTTGTGTTTGAATACGGGCTACGGCTACTCGATCTATCTCTTCTCCGTGCGCTAGTCGTTTCTGTTTCCTCGCCCTGCACGAACGATGCAAAAAACTGCAGAATCGTGAACTACTCAATGTGACTATATACTAACTGCCAGTGACTACTGTTCCTTCTAGCAACACTGACGCCATTCTCAAGGGTGTTGAGATCCGGGCCAACATCCCCGCCAACGCCCAGCACATCTTCTCCAAGGAGGCTCTGGCTTTCATCGCCACCCTGCACCGAACCTTCGATGCCCGACGACACGAGCTCCTTGCCGCTCGAGTTGCTCGACAGGCCCGAATCGATGCCGGCGAGTTCCCCGACTTCCTCCCCGAGACCAAGAACATCCGAGAGGACCCCACCTGGCAGGGTGCCCCCCCCGCTCCCGGTCTGGTTGACCGACGAGTCGAGATCACCGGCCCCACCGACCGAAAGATGGTCATCAACGCCCTGAACTCCGACGTCTGGACCTACATGGCCGACTTTGAGGACTCTTCTGCTCCCACCTGGTCCAACATGGTCGACGGTCAGGTCAACCTGTACGACGGTGTCCGACGAACCATCACCTTCCAGGCCCCCGGTGGAAAGTCCTACAAGCTCCGAACCGACAAGGAGAAGCTCCCCACCCTGATTGTCCGACCTCGAGGCTGGCACCTCGATGAGACCCACTTCTTCGTTGACGGCAAGCCCATCTCCGGAGGTCTGTTTGATTTCGGTCTCTACTTCTTCAACAACGCCAAGGAGTCCGTTGCCCGAGGCGCTGGCCCTTACTTCTACCTCCCCAAGATGGAGTCCCACCTTGAGGCCCGACTCTGGAACGACGTTTTCAAGCTTGCCCAGGACTGGATCGGCATGCCCCGAGGAACCATCCGAGGTACCGTTCTGATCGAGACCATTCTCGCCGCCTTTGAGATGGACGAGATCATCTACGAGCTGCGAGAGCACTCCTCCGGTCTCAACTGTGGCCGATGGGACTACATTTTCTCCTTCATCAAGAAGTTCAAGAACCACCCCGAGTTTGTTCTGCCCGACCGAGGTGACGTCACCATGACCGTCCCCTACATGTCCGCCTACGTCAAGCTGCTCATCCAGACCTGCCACAAGCGAGGCGTCCACGCCATGGGAGGTATGGCCGCTCAGATCCCCATCAAGAACGACCCCGCCGCCAACAAGGTCGCCATGGAGGGTGTCTACAAGGACAAGCTCCGAGAGGTCACCGCCGGCCACGACGGTACCTGGGTTGCCCACCCCCAGCTTGCCATCATCGCCTCCGAGGTGTTCAACAAGCACATGCCCACTCCTAACCAGATCTACCGACGACGAGAGGACGTCCACATCACTGCTCGAGACCTCATCAACCCCTACATTGAGGGCGGCAAGATCACCGAGGAGGGTATCCGAAAGAACCTGTTCATCGGTCTGGGCTACATGGAGGCCTGGCTCCGAGGTCTGGGTTGTGTCCCCATCAACTACCTGATGGAGGATGCCGCCACCGCCGAGGTCTCCCGATCTCAGCTGCACCAGTGGGTCAAGCACGGTGTCACCACCGCCGAGGGCAAGAAGGTCACCAAGGACTACGCCGTCAAGCTCCTCAACGAGGAGACCGACAAGCTCATCAAGAACGCCAAGCCCGGCAACAAGTACGCCGAGGCCGCCGCCTACTTCAAGCCCGAGATTGTTGGCGACAAGTACTCCGACTTCCTCACCACCCTCCTTTACGACCAGATCACCTCCGTTGGCGGCTCTTCCAAGCTCTAAGCGCGATGTGTTAAATTGTGAATATTTATCAATCAAATTGTTTATGAATTATATGGGAATTTTGTATATTTTGTAGAAGTTCTTTTGAACGCGCCAAGATATCATGCCATGTCTGATATATTGCTTTTTGTTCCTGACATGATGTGCCGTGTGGCGTGTTCACCCTGAGTTGCATGCGTTACCATTGGTAGCTTAGTAAGAGAACCTCATGTAGAAGACATTAATAAAGTGGCAGTCAGCAATCTGATAGACAATGGCGATAGTTGACTCTAACAGTGGCGTGGAGTTATGACTGAAGTTATGAGTATATGCTTCTTCTTATTGATTATGGCTTGTATACAGGCTGATAGCACAGCTGGTCTACGGTACATGTATTCGTGCTGCTATAAGTCGTCTCTGGATACAGTCTTGTATGACATTGCTAAGAGTGAATACAAGTACTGTACATCAACTTCTCAGTAGGAACAGTTCAGTTGATTCACTGATGAGATTGTATATCTCAGTTCTCTCGTTCTGTCATGTTGACCCCCTTGAACCATCTTGGTATGGTTAGAACTTGTTCGTTTAAATCAGGTACCGGTACCCTGCCATTCTCATACATCTCCATCTTCTATCATTACTCATTCAAATTAGTCTATAGGCTACAAGTAGATAATCTAGTTAGTATCTCTTTCCGGTTCGTTCCCCACGTCTATCTCAGCTCGCTCCAGATGTAAGGGAAAATGACAATGCAAGCGGTGACGAGCGAAGCCACAAACTGGAGTAGCGATGCGGGCAGCTTGGCGATACCGCTGGCCTGCATGTTGCAGATTCCTCCGTAGATGGCCACCACGAAGAAATGCGTAAAGAGGTACATGGGTCTAGGCAGGACACCGGCCAGCAGCATGACAGGGTGGTCCACGCAGATACCGCCCAGCTTGAAGTAGTTGAAGCATCCGAGCTGGAGGATTCGCAGGTAGTCCGAATCAGCGGCAAACAGAGAGTACAGGGCCATGGAGAGAATGTTGACGATGGAGTCGAGATGTTTTCGCTGCCAGTGGAACTGCGAGCTCATCACAGACGAAACAGCATAAGTGTCTTCCAGATCGACGCCCGTGAGCAGTCTGCTGAGTAGCAGAGCGTCGTTAAGAGCCACAGTCATTCCTCCTCCAGTCAGAGGGTGTCGCATGTTGAGGGCATCTCCCAGGAGGATCAGACCGTGGTGGTCGTTTCTAGAGGCAGACAGGAAGGAGTTGGGCATGACTCGGATGGTTTGTTCTTTGAGAGCGGCCTGGAAGGAGGGCTGGATCGATTTGGGCAGATGGGGCATGACGTTCTTCTCCATGTGTTCCTTGAGAGCTCCCGTGGAGTTGGAGGGCACGGGGCCCTGGATGTCACACAGAATTCGGGTTTCTCGAGCTCCCACCTGGTAGACAAGCACAGGGCACGAGTTGGGCGAGAGGATCACGTGTCCATGCTGAGGGGAGGGCAGAACTGCGTCCTTGAGAATCAGACCGGCGAAATGCGAACGCACAGATGTCTTGTTGGTGCTAAAGTCCTTTCGGAACTTGGAAAAGGTTCCGTCACACACAACTGTCAAAGGAGCAAAGTAATGCTTGTAGATCTTGTTACCACCGGTCTTGGAAAACGTCTTGACGCCGATGATATGACCGGTGTAGGGGTTCTTGACCACCTCAGTAACGGTGGCCTCCAGAAGAGTGACATTAGGGGTATCTCTAGCGGCCTGTCTAAGGTTCATGACAAATCTGCCGTGGTGGAAAGACACTCCTCGGGGCGCCTCGTTGGAAATCTCGGTCGATTTGCCACTTCGGTACAGCTCGTTGTAGTCCTGCTGAATGTCCCGAGGCACCTTGGGGTACTTGAGAACACACTCTTCTCCGGAGTAGATGACGTTGTAGCCCTGGCAGGGAATCGCGTCGATGTTTTCGATGCACGAGCCGAGGCCCAGAGTCTTGAGAGCAGCCACTCCTCCGGGCTGAAGCAGTTCTCCAACGATTCGGTCGGGTTCGGAAAGATCTCGTTCCACAACAAGCACCTTTCGGCCCTGATTTCCAAGAGCCACAGCGAGAGCTGGACCGGCAATACCGGCTCCAACGATGACAACGTCGTAGTCGTTGGTCTGAGTGTCCGTGGTCTCTGCTGCCTTGTGTTGAGTGACCATTTTGTGTGTGTGTGTTGCTGTGATTAATTAATGTGAAAGTTGTGAGTGATGATGAGTGGTCTTGTACTCGTGGAAGAGGTATTCGCACCTTGTTGTTTTTGTTGTATTTGTCGAAAAGCGATCGCGCGGTGTCGTTCTTATAACACCAAGTAGTCACCTGTTTATACGCAGCTGTGGAAATGGTCCAACTCTGCAATCTATGCTGATGATATTTATCGTTCGATTCAAAAAAGGGCGATGTTGATAAACTTTGAGAGTACCTCTGGTGCTTGTTTAACGTGTTTACTCCCCAGATGTGAACGTTTCGGTTGGGTGATGTCGACGAAGAAGACAGGGCTAGTTCGGCTCGGTCCTTCTCCTCTCCTTTCAAATTAGCCCATTTCTTCGCTTCTATAGGCCGACCTTGTATTTTCGCATTGTTTGCACCACGGCTATTTTTCTTTCTAAGACACAGATTCTTTTCCCCCCTGACACGTTTTTGGGTTTAGGCAACTTTGACTTGTCTCGTCGTTAACGGTCGCATTTCCTCGCGTGGCTCGTTCACTTGTTCTTTGGGAAACACCTTACCCTAGAATGTGCGGATTGGGCCGCTAGCAGCTCGCTAAATCTGAGACCGCGAGCAAGACCGATCCACAGCCGCGCCTAGACCTCCTTTCAAACCGGGCCACAAACCCGTCGTTCCATCGTACCACGTTGCAATATCACATGTAACTGACGATACACGTCTGTTATGCTGCATTTCACGGCTCGCAGATTTTTTTTGACCATATATGAACACAAGCCCAACCTTATTTTGTTGGGGGAGCGCATCCGAGCAGCTGCGGCAAAGGAGATTGAAAAAGCACGTTGCAGCGTTGAAATCAGGGGGTCCCAGTTGGAGTCATGTTCATAGCGTATTTTCGTTTCTAATGCAGTGACACTCATTTGGAACATATTATCAGGTTAGCACATCTGGGTGGGGCGCTTTAGTTTGTTACTCGTTAAACGGTCTTGCTTCGCCTCCTTACGTAATCAGAATTGTGAGGAGCAACAATTGGTCGTGAGTTCGATTCCTCAGAGCTGCATATAATTACTTGATTTTTTGGAACACCGCAAAACCTCATAAAATAGGCTAAATAAGCGTACCCAAAACGCAAAAAGAGATCTTACCAATCAATCAGCACTAAATGTTCAGTATATTACGTAATCAGAGGTACTTTTGCGGGGTGCCTGTACACGGCATAAAGTACGAGTAGATAGCCAAGCCGTGCAATCAATAAAACATGATATAAATGCATTTTTAGACAAGCTGGAACTGCCAAAATATAGTGAAACGCCCCAAAGAGACCTTCCGAGTGGCTCCAGCCACATTGCCCTCTATCTCCATGCAGGTTCGAGCATTTTTGAAGCGCGTGAGCGATGCCTATTTAATTAACCCACTCCCAACCATCTGATAACAGCACGTAACGAACCACACCAGAACCACATCTCCACAACACACAATGGACCACTCTCACCATATGATGGACCACAGCGGTCACGACATGCCCATGCCCGATATGCCTGGCCACGGCGACATGCCCGAAATGTGCAGCATGAACATGATTTTCAACTGGGACACCAAGGGCATGTGTGTGGTGTTTCCCTGGTGGCATGTCAAGACCCATGTGGGCATGATTCTGACCGTTGTTGCCGTGGTGATCATCTCTGCGGGCTACGAATACGTGCGCAAGCTGTCGCGAGACATTGATGCTGCCTTCAAGAACGCCGGTGAGTATTACCCTATCCCCTTCTCTTGTTCCTTTGGACAATACTTATACAGACTGTGATCTGGAACCGATTATTAATCCAGACGTTCGACCATCCGACCAGAAAAAGATCCGAATCTATAAATCCATCTTCTACGGATTCCAGGTGGGCTACAGCTTTTTGCTGATGTGAGTATGAAATTGGTAATAGTGATGGACAAGGCATCACAAAGCCTACAAGTACGAGTAGGTGTGCTAGGATCGTGCGCAGGCTAACACAGGCTGGTCTTTATGACCTACAATGCCTGGCTCATGGCTGCTGTTGCCATTGGAGCTGGAGTGGGATACTACATCTGGGGCGGGGACTCCAGTGAGCGATCCATGTCTTGCCATTAAGAGTAGACAGATGATTATTATATATAACGAACGAATATAACGAATTGAGTATGTGACAGGGGCATATGTATAAGTGATCGTTCATCCAATGCCTACAGATGACCATCTACATTGTATTGAGGGCATAAGCAATTGAATACAGTATGTCACAGTAGCCTTCAATTGAGATGCCTACAATGACCCTTTTGAATCAAGTACCATACATCCACAAAAGGCACTTCACATACACAACACACTTGCCATCTACATCATCTTCATATAATCGTTCATTCAATAAATGCATACATGGCTTAGTACTCCCAGGCGTCCTCGAGAATGGAGGTGAGAGCCTCTCGAACCTCGGCCTCCTCGACACCGTGGATACCAGGGGCAAGATCCAGGACTCGTCGCTGGGGAACAGCTCCGTCAACGAGAGCGGAAATGTCGCTTCGCTTGTAGCCCAGAGCGCCAACGCCTCGGGGCTGGTGCTTGAGCTTGGTGAACATGAACTCCTGGATGGCCTCGGCCAGAACCTCACCGGCAGACTCTCGCTTGACGTTGGAGACATCGACGCCGAAGAGAGAAGCGGCCTTGAGATGTCGCTCGGGGTCGGAGGGAGCGGTGAACTTGAAGACGGAGGGAGCAGTCACGGCCACAGAGATACCGTGGGGGACCAGAGGGTGGTCGGTGTGGTAGTCGGGGTGGTAGTAGGAGGTGTTCATGCCACTGATGGGGTACGAGAGACCGTGGCAGATGTGGACGCCGGCGTTTCCGAAACCGACACCGGCCAGAGTCGAACCCAGGAGCATGTTGGAGTGGGCCTCCATGTCTTCGGGGTCGGCGCACGATCGAGGCAGGTACTCAATGGCCAGACGCAGACCCTCGAGCGAGAAAATGTCGGCAATGGGGTTGGATCCCTGGTAGGCAGGTCGCATGTTGGGGTTCTTGGGCCGGGGGGTTCGCTGCTGGTAGGGGATGGCGGTGTAGGACTCGAGGGAGTGGCACAGCACATCGAGACCGGAGGCGGCCTTGACCTGCTCGGGCATGGTGGCGGAGTTGAGAGGGTCGACGATTCCGAGCAGAGGCTTCAGGGCTCGGTTGGCAATGCCGGTCTTGGCCTTTCTGGACACGAGATCAAAGATGGCGGTTCCGGTGGTCTCGGATCCGGTACCGGCAGTAGTGGGAACGGCAATCAGAGGCTTGAGATCAATGTCAATGGGCTGGGCCTTTCCAATGGGCGCGTTGACAAAGTCCAGCAGCTCGGCGTCGGGGAAACACTGGTACAGGTTGGCCATCTTGGCGGTGTCCATGACAGAGCCTCCTCCAATGGCCAGGTAGGCCTTGGGCTGCTTGGCTCGTCCCCAGGCAATGGCATCGAGCACAGAGGGCTCCTTGGGCTCGACACACACGTCCGAGTACAGGTCGTACTTGATTCCGCACTTGTCGAGCGACTGGAGAGCGGTTTTGACGGCAGGGGTGTTGAGCAGGTTCTTGTCGGTAAAAACAGCGACTCGGTCGATTCGCATGTTCTTGAAGTCGTAGCCCACCTCGGCCGTCACACCGGGACCGTACCGGATGTTAGAGGCCGCCATCTGGAACGCGTACTCCGTCTCCTTGTGATCACTGGCGTAGTTTCTGTGTCCAGCTCCCTGCATCACCATGGGGGTAAAGGCCCGCTGGTAGGCGCCAAAGTTCTGTGAGGTGATGCCATTGACATCGAGGCCGGGCGGGGGGTTGGCCTGGATGGTTCGCAGCACGTTTCGTGCAATGGTTGTCGACGTTTTGACCATGTTGTGGGGTGTACGAGTTTTAGATGTGGCACTGTGGAGATCCGAGCCTTATATACCCACCACACCTTCTTGGTTTTGTGTCTCGACACTGGCTTTTATGCGGGGAAGCTTATGCATCTAGGTTGTGGGGGAAGCTTAGCCACGAGTGAAAGAGCAGGGAATTAGATGAGAAAAAGAAGAGAATTGATGTGGAAATTTGGTGAATCTAACTATGGTGGTGTTAATACCACTGCAATACCACAGATCATCGTGTTTCCCAGCTACAAGTACTCATTTTCTGCCTCTTCTTTTCCTTTTTTCTGACATGCACAACCACGCTAACTGAACACGAGAGATGCACCTGACTATGATACGTAGTGTGGGGAAATGTGCGGGAGCTCGTATCGGTACACCTCTGGGAAGCCCCAAAACGCACACGTCCATTTTCGTCGTTCCGTGTACCTGGCTGACACACAATCTCATCCTCTTCTCGGATCCCTCGGATGGCGGCTAAACTTACCTTCGGGCGGAAGGCTACTTTGGGACGTGCCTCTGCACGACACCTAGCATGTGAGAGCAAACGAGGGTGTTGGCGTGGTGATGGTGGTTCAGTCACGTGACTGGTTGACTTGTATCTCGTTTCTGACGTCTAAAACGCCGAAAAGTGTCATTTCTAACGTCGGCGATTACCTCGTGATCTAGCCATTTTGACTTTGTTAAATCCGCCAAATACGGGGGTTTCGTGCGTGCTTGCATGACTAGTCCGAGGTCATAATTGGGGGCACAGTTGTCTTGTAGGCATTCAGGACAAGTTTCTGGGATGCAGCCTGCCCTTGTCTACCGCTTATCTGCTGCATCTCACAGCTTTGTCCTCTCCGTGATTTCGCCGAATTGTACATCAGCCCACATTACCAAACTGCACTCATGCAGGTCGCGTTTAGCCGCCCATATATTGCAAGTGGGGGTCGTCGGTAATGGAGTTAGAGAGTGAGATGTGAGTCTTGGGAAAGTGAGACTTGATGTTGTATCTTTGGAGTTTGGAAAGGAATGTTGAGCCGCCTGTAGTTCCGTCGCCTGTTATTTCCTGTTTCGGCAAACTTGAAGGGTTATGGTGTTAGTGGTAAATGTGGTGATTCTTCATCTCTTGGACTATTGAAAGTATCGTCAAGTAGAAAAGCTGTACTATTGGAATCGATGTGTAGCTATGATGCAATTGTAGTGTTGTGAGGTGTATGACATGAGTAATACAAGGTAGTAGCTACAGACAAACACAAGCCACAGACACAGGTTCCTCAGACCATGAAGACAGTCGGAAGTCTTTTACACCAGTCCCACCAAGAGTATATTCATGATCAACTGTTAATCCAAGTTCCAGTGGTGCATGTTCCCAATTATCCCTGCCTTGTGTCACTGGAAGACACTCACCTTCTACTAATGATTCTTGCAGTACACCATAAGCCACTATTCGTACCCTAGATATGTTTAACAGTTTCTTAGAGCTTCAACAGGTCAATGGGTTCAACGGGTTTCAGAAGAGATTCACTTCTGGGATCCGTCCATTGTTCTTGTGAGACACTAATACTCAGAGGTAAGACCTTGGCATAACAGTGGCTGCAAAAAAGACGTTTGAGCACTGAAACAAGGTGAGGAAGTGGCCAAATATGAGATGTGCTTATTAGTTATCAAAAGATACCAGTTTGAGAGCTGATATTTAGCACTCATACCACATTGCTTACTACAACTTGGCTATAGCTTAATTTCCAGGTACTTTATGGGACGGGTTTGTGTCTATAGCTTATTTGACCGGTACTTTATGGCACACAAATTGGCTATAGCTTAATTCATCGGTACTTTATGGTACTTTTTGTGGCTATAGCTTATTCATCAGGTACTTTATGGTATGGATTTGTGTCCTCAAACGTGAACAACAGCTTGATTATCTGAGCTTTAGAGCCTCAAAGTGCTTGGCTGTGTGTAACACACCTCACGGTCACTATATCTTGTCTGATACTAGTGTTACATCTCCACTAAATCTCTCAATGCATCATTTTCTTGATGCTCGTTTATTTTAATTTATTTATTTTAATTCCAATTATTATTCATCCTCACCATGCGGCTCATTAATTCAGGCCCCAACCGTGCGGCTCGGAAATTGTTATCCAGAGGATAGAAGGTCTTATTGATGGTTTCCTAAGGCAGAAAAATAACAACACATAAATCAGTTGAGCTCTTCCTAAATTAATTCAACGTATTACCGTTTTTACCGTATATTTAGCACCAAACCACCTCCTACTAACAGCTGTTCCGTGCATTAGTCCAGTTGATATTATGAGCCGCACAACTCACGCTAAGAACACACAACACGATAAATGGGTCTATTTGGTCCTTCTGTAAGTATACAAACACACAAAATCCACTTTATTATCCACCATAAGATCCAGTCTGTGGCTGAACATGTTCTCAAGTCATGCTTGTTCTCGTCTGAAACTTCGCCAGCGATTGGTCAAGCAATACAGGCCCTATTGAGCATATGGAAATGCTCTACAACGACTACCAGCTCACGCCTGCGACGAGTCGAGTCGCTCAGAAAATGCTGTCAAATTGTCCTCTGCATGCCTCCACCAAGGGCATCTTCAACAAGCAGCTTCCTGTGCACATGAAGTACACAGCCTGGCTCGTCAACACCGCCAGAGGAGCCATCTGTGTCACCGAAGACATGTGAGGATACAGAGACGATGTCTGGTTACCTGATCCTGATCCTAAAGATCATCCTTTTAGAACAACGAGAAACTAGGACGGGACTCCTCATATCTCGGGTACGTCTAATGATCAGGGAAGATACGACAAGGGAACCAAGAAGATTCTCAAGGTGTTTTCTTCGGAAAACAGGATTACCGACCACAGGATATCGTATGCATCAATGAACATTATGGTACGGATACCAAGGTATGGTGACGACAAGGAGCACAAGGAACATCAGCGAAAGTAGATGTTTTCATAGCAAATCATTTGGCGAACGAGTGAAGCCATATGATATTAGTATTAATTACAGTCTGATCTCTTGAACGGAACTGATTACGTTATAGTAAGTAACCTGGTAAATCGTACTTAGGAGATCAACAAGTTCGACTGTCAGAGCAAACTTGTACTGGTACTAGAGACAGTTGTATACGATACCATGTCACAACTCGTTTGAACCCATCTTGACCAAGAGACCTGGCCAAATGGTTAACTGTTAATTGAGTTGAATAACACCTTGTTTGTTTACTCTCCTAGCTACAACACCTTGACCAAGACATTCCAACTGGTCCACCATGAAAAACAACGTCTCGTTATTCCACATACCTACAAGTATCAGTTGATGCATCTAGTGATCTATTCTATCTATAAATAAGTTAGTGGTTCTATGTACTTTTTTTTTCTGTCTATCTCACGACAAAAGACTCAACGTCGACTCCGTCGTCTCCGACGAATCGCACAAAGAGATATCGGGCAGAAATGGCCTCGTTGAATCGAATCGTGAGTTCTCGGGGAGCCTTGGCGTCGTCGGTTCCAATCTGGGGAATACCTGCAAGAGCCAGAGGAGTCAGCTGACCGGTGGGTTTCCATCGACCACAAACATTGGTGGGCACGGTCGTTGTGGTGCTTCCCAGAGTGTAGGTGGCCTCCAGGGAGTCGTCCATCACGGAGCCGGGCTGGACACGTGCTCGCGACACAAGCTCGCCCTCAAAGTGGGGGTCCATGGCCGACCAGCCTCCGCTCTTGGTGCCGTACATTTGCAGCTGCGAGTTGTCAGTCAGCGCAAACCGGTTGGCGAATCCGGCAAAGTTGCTGTTTTCGGAGGCGGCAACCTCGGGCGTCACGGCCTCGATGGTGTTGCCACCCATGAAAATACGCCCGATGGAAGATGCAGAGGCGTCGTGTTTGGTGGCAAAGAACTGCTCGGCCCGTTTCTTTGTGTCGTCAAAAGAAACGTCACAGGGAGGATTCACGGCGAACACGGCCACGTACTTGGCGGGCGACGTGAACTTGTTGGCCGAGGGAGCCACAATCTTGAGTTCCTTGATGCTGGGAGCTCCTAGGAATCCTCCCTGAGTGGAGTGTTCAGTCTCAAACAAAAAGTCGTGCACGTTATCAAGGGACGAGAAAACGGTGTCGTTTTTTTGCGTCACCGTTTCAGGAGTGCCCTCAAACTCGGCCTTGGTCATGCCCACCTGTTTCAACGGCAAAGTGGATCGCTTCTGTTTCTTGGAAGGAGGAGCTCGGAACTCAGGAGCGTCTTCGTGGCTGAAAAACTCGGAGTAAAAGGCGTCAGATGACAGACACGCGGGCTCGTAAACGTCCTCGTTTTCGTCCAGACAAAAATCGGGGACCTCAAACACATCGTCAACCAAAGGACCAAACTTGGGGGATCCTGCTAACGAACATGCGACACTGCCAGCCAGGGAAGGAGCTGCCGAGTCGTAGATAACCGAGGTGGATCGCGAAGGAGGGGCCTGTTTTCGCTGGCCAGGAGCGTACTTGTGGGAGCTTTCTTTTCGCATCGTTGTGTGTGGTGTATCAAGAGGAGTTTGTGCACTTTACGCGGACATGGCCATTGTATATATTCAATTTCGCCTATCTGTAACTCAAAAAGGCGCCAACGTTAATCCACCCTGTGACGTCAGAGCACTTAGAGGAAAGCTTATTTTTTGCGTGCGGAAGTCCCAATTGGGAAGCCGTAAGGTTTTCGAGAAAGAGGCAAGCTCGTGATTAACGTGATAATAAAACAAGTTTGAGAGAAAGAGAGGGTCATGCGAGAGATACGAGTGATATTAAAGGCTGCCAGATGAGTGGATCTCTCTCCGAGACGATTTGGGGCCCTCATCGTCGTTTTTTACAAGTCTGCAGCTCACTTTAGCACATGCCCCTGAATTAAAGGCATCCCACCATGTACTCGTACACTGAGACATGTCCAAGGTTGCCAAGCGAAAAAAGTAAATGAACACGAGTTACGTCATGGCGATTATCGGTGGTGTGAGAGGTTGAGGGGGGGCAAGAAATGGGTAACAGTGTTCCTGGAGGAATTGGGAACAAAATGTGTTACTGTTATGCCTAGACAGCCACTCCTGTGTCTCCTAACCTCTCCTGTCCATTTATCGCCACTCTTAGGTCTCTTCCAATCCTGAACGCTTTTTTGTTGATGTCTTGCTGCCACTGTCTTATTGCTGTGACAGGATATATGCAGGCGTAGGAAATCTTTGCAAGACTTCCCCTCATCGAGATGAAGGGATGGGAATGTATCAGCCGGGTCCTTGGGAATATGGCTGTAAAAACAGTGCTGATGACTTGTAATTACAAAGTATCTACTCACCTCCTATGAACGTATGACGTCAATATCTCTACACCCTGTTGATTGGGACTTTCAGAATTGGGACATGACCTAACTCCGAACTCCGATTCATGTTAACAGGTAGAACAGCAACACACCCTGAACTTGAACTATCATCTGAACACAAAACCGCCTCACTAAGACCGGCTGTTTTTCAGTTCTCAGATGCCAGAAACCTGACTCATGACTCAAAAATCTCGGGCTTGTGCGTAAGTCGTTAAATAGCTTTGTCGGAGTTTGCTTTGCTCTCTAAATGTCTCACACCTTATCCTGTTCGGGCATGTGAACTTGAGAGTACGAGCACGAGTATCCGTAGGATACGAGTATGAGCAGTGTGTATTACGTCTGTATAAAAGTCATTGATGTAGCATTTGAATATCTATGAGCTGGTGGAGACACAGCTGATCATTCTTAGTCTTTCATGCATGTCTACAAGCTGCTCTATCTTACTCATCTCAACATCCAGCCTTTGTTCAGGAATTTTTTCCATGACCAAGTCGTTTGAAACATGCGATCCTGTGTGCAACACCAGCCGAGTCGGTGATCGTAGAGCGGGGTTTACAGAAGTTGCTCTTGTGACCGGGGTCCTACTGACCTCACTTTGGAAGTACAAGGTAATTAGGACTGTCTTGAATTGTTCGGTCCAAGAACGTAGCTAAGTTGGGTAATGTGACAAGCAATTTAGTTGCCAGAACTTCGATTTTGTTGCGAGATCACTCCACTTTGGAAGATACCAGTTTCCAGTGTGCACAAAAATAATGCTTCTTTTCTACCACCCTCAAAATCGAACACACGCTCACCCACACTCCCCCCAATGTGCATCCCTCATGCAGGATAATTTCAACTCGCTACGCGTAAATGATTAGCCGTCGACACGCCTCTACAAAAACACAATGTCGGTCCCTGCGGAACAACTCGAGACGTTTTTGCCGTCGGAGCTGCATTTTCTCGCGGAAAATGAGACCATCGAGATTTTACCGCGACGAGTAGGAGACGCCGTCAAGCTAGCAGGCACCGATCTGCCGGCCATGCATCCTCTTCGAAAGGAAACAATCCCGATCTGGATGGCTATCACGCTTAAGAAGCAGCAGCGGTGTCAGCTGGTGCCGCCGGACTGGATGGAGGAGAGCAATTTGCGTCGAATCTTGGCGTTTGAACACGCTAACCCTACAGCCTTTTCCAACGTTGACTTTCACTGGCTAGAAATTGCCCAAATTATTCTCACTACTGCTCCAGATGATCTCACTTCTCCGCCACAGGTGATCCGGAACCTCGTGCGGGATATCCGAGAAGTCAGGGAACAGAAAAGTCGACAGGGTATGAAGGAAGTCAACGAAAACATGCTGCAAATGGACAGATTGGGAGCTCTGGAAATCAACGAAATGCGACCGTTTGTGGTTGAGGGAATGGAGGAAATGATCAAGATCCGCAAAGCCGGAAAGAAGGAGGAACCGATCATCTACTCGGAAAGCGATAACCCTGAAGATGACGAAGATGACGAACCTACGTATGGACATGAAGATGAGTCGGTACTGGCTGTTCATTCCTCTCAGCTGGATTCGTCTCTAAGATACGGTCAAGCCACAGACACCTCGGAACGAAGAGACTTGGCTCAATGGGACGACAACGTTCAGCAGGATGGGTTTGGGTATGAGGAGGAGTGAAGGGGATGAAGAATGTACACTAATGAATATTTATTGAAGTGAAGAAGTAAGGTGAATAGGACTAATTGTAGTTGGACTGTTAACTACTATTGGTAAAGTACGTGTATAGAGATCCAAACCAAGTAAGATTCTTCTTATTGAGTATGTTCACATTCTAATATTGAACAATGAGTTTAGTGAGAAACTGATGAAATAGTACAATTGATTATATATTCTACCAACTGCTAGAGATATCAATAATCTTAATAAGCTACGGTGTTGAGTACATACATCAGCATAGACATCAACAAGAGTACCACTACTGCACATCATAGAACTACCCCATACAGTCACGTGACATTCTCAATCACTTTCGAGAATAAAATCAAATTGTTTCCTTTCAGTTAGGTTGCTTACTTCCTTCCGGCTTAACTAAACGTCAACCTCGGTAACCTTGACTTCCTTGAACGTCACCAGCAACAGAGCAATCTCCTGGTTCTCAATGAACTGCTTGGCGTCGGGGTTGGCCTTCTCGTGCTTGGCAAGGTACTTTTGGGCCTCGGTAAGGTCCTCCACGACTCTAGCAGAACCGTTAAGAGTCACACTCATGGAGCTGATCTCGTTCTGGTTGATGTTCTGAAGCAGCTCCAAAAGAGACGGTTCCTGGCCTCCCACAACTCGCGATCGAGCTGTCACCCAATCGTGCACCAGCACAGACACTAATGGGTTCTGGGACAGATTGATGTATGTGGTGGAAGACTTTCGAGTGGTCAACACAATGGCCTGCTCATCGGGAATGTAGGTGTAGTTCATGAGCGTGACATTGGGCTGGTTGTTATGGCACGTGCCCAGATGCACAAAGCCGGCGTTGGTGAGCAGCTGCTCGACTTCTTTGGAAAGTGTAGGCATGGTGTTTGTGTGATGTGTAATGAGATGGTTTGTTGCGATGTGGGGAGACGCATGATACGATAAATATGAAAATAGAGTTCCTTGTTAATGGTGGGCGAGTTATGGTGGAAATGGGGGTGAACTGGGGGGTTGTACTTTTCTATAATGTAATTGTAATTCTTATGATTGCCACAATTCCCTTATATTTCTCATATTTTTAGCTATTTTGTGGCGAATTGATGACTACTGTAAGAACTGGTGTGGTTATTGAATTGTAAGTAGAAACAAGAGATTATTATCTGATCTCTCAGAATTATGTTCAATTGACTCCCTTGTGTCAATTATCTTCTCTAACCCTTTTCCTTGCCAATTCTTTCCTATAGCCCTTTCCTATTCCTTCCAGTAATCACCCTCCCACCTTTGCTAACTTGCTTACTAATACCTTACTAATCCATCACAGCAGAAACCAAATAAGGTTTGGTACATGCACAACACCAGGGAGAAATATCATGACGATCTGAAGCGACAGATCATCACCTACAGACACTCCCACACGTCAGCTGGTACCCTTCTTCAACACTGATCGACACAAATACACCTATCCACACACCGTCCCAGTCTCAGAACGACCTCAATTGATCTCAAAACCAGTTTAAACACACACAAGAATGGAATCCGAATTTCCCGAAATCGGCGCTGAAGTCGTGCATCCTGACGATGAAATGGAGGTCGATATTGTGGAGGAGGTCACTTTACCTGCAGCTCCAGTTCTGCCACCTCCCCGAGTCTCAAAACCTGACAATTTCAGTGAAAGCATGATTGATACCATCAAATCGAGAACACTGTCGATATTAACTGGAAAAAGCATTCCTGAGCCGATATTTCTCGACGGAGAGAGGTCACGTGTGTACAGTCTTATGGAGAACGCCATCAAGTTTGGAGAAGGCAATTCGTGCATTATTGTGGGTCCTAGAGGCACTGGAAAAACGCTTATTGTGGAATCGGCTTTGGCAGAGTTGGACGAAAAGTACAACGCCAAGGGCTCCCAGAATAACTTTATTACAATCAGACTGTCGGGATATGCTCAGACCGACGACAAAATGGCGGTCAGAGAGATTGCTAGACAACTGGACACTGTTTTGGCTAATCAGGGTCAGCTGATTGAAAACAAGAGTATTTCCGAAACCCTTAACCAGATTCTGTCTCTTTTTGATCGAGCTGATGTCGACGATAGTGAGAAGGAGACTGTTTCTCTTGTTTTCATTTTGGACGAATTTGACCGTTTCTGTTCAACTACAAAGCAGACTCTGTTATATACCCTGTTTGACGTTGCTCAGTCGTCACGTGCTCCCATTGCTGTGATTGGCTTGACTCCCCGTATCAATGCACGTGAGCTGCTTGAAAAACGAGTTCGAAGTCGGTTTTCCCAAAGAGTTGTCCAGGTAAAACGACAGCATGGAATGAACGACTTTTGGGCCATTCTCAGAAACGCAGTCATCTACCCTGAGAAACTTGTATCTGTGGTGAAGGAAGAAGGTGAGGACGTCAAAGTGCATTCTCAGAAAGACCTGGATACGGTGAGGTACTGGAACTGGCACTGGGAGGAAATGTTCCAGGCTGGACCTCTTCGAGATCACGTGGAGCGTCTGTTTCACACCACAAAATCCTGCAGAGAGTTTTTCACGTCTGCGATTCTGGCCATTTCTCAAGCAGATCCCTGGGTTGATGCCAACGATTTTGTCACAGACTCGTTTGAAAGAGGTGTGGCTGATACTGAGTCCTTCATTGAAGGTTTGTCGGATCTCGAGCTGTCTCTCATCATCTGTGCTGCAAAAGTCGAGGTCATGTTCGAGGTGGACCAGGTCAACTTCAACCTGGCTTATGAAGAGTACCTCAAGACCGCCAAGGAACGAAGAGAGGCTCTCAGAGCTGTCGATCTGGAAGGTATGGCGACAGGAACGGTAGCAGGCTTCCGAATTTGGAGTAGAGGAGTAGCTCGAGCAGCATGGGAGAAATTGGAGTCGCTCAACCTCCTGTTGCCTGTGGAAAAAAGTGCCAAACGAATGGCAAAACAGCTGGCATCTGATACGTCTCTGGATGATGAGATTAGGATGGCTAGAGTGGACGTGAGTCTCCAGGAGCTGACTAATATGCTGGGTAACTCTCACCATTTGATCCAGTGGACTAAGATCAGAAGATAATGCATATACAATACACATGCAAGTACATGATAACCAACGTTAAGTACAGTAGCTTGGATATCATCCACAAGGATTGGATATATGCATTTGGTTCAGTAACAATGGATCCTTAATGAGGTATGAGCATTTAATGAGAATATCTTTCTCTTCTACAGGTACAGTGTGCATCGTATTTTAAGGAGTGTAGTTTGTGCAGGTAGAGTACAGTCTAATTGGGAGTAGTCAGGGTTACGCTATAGTATCAAGTGACTACATTGATGACCATCGTCTATTTGGGGTAGGCAGGTTTGTCAGGGTTAGTAAGGGTTCATTTAAGGTTATTTCCCAAAGTGGCATGCTTGTACCTTATTCTCTCCTAGAATCATCCCAAGTCACGGAATAGGCTAACCTGATTCATGTGTGACATTCGGCCCTCGAAGTAGTGTATGATATCCACCAGTTGATTACCAGTAAAAATTTACTGAAATCTCAGCTTTTTTTCCAAAGGACTTACGAATGTATTCTGTATAATGAGATATGGACACAAAACAGTCCATAAAGTACCACTGAAATAGACCATAGCCACAAGCCAGTGCCATAAACTACCGGTGAAATAAGCTATAGACACTGAAATAAGCTATAGACAATCCCATGCCATAAACTACCGGGAAATTAAACTATAGCCACAAACGACTGCCATAAAGTAATGGCGAATTAAGCTATAGTCAGATTTGTGCCATAAAGTACCGATAAAATAAGCTATAGCCACAAACCCTTGACATAGCTGAAGAATAAGACATGAGTACTTGTCATATTCAATCACAACGCACTTAGTCTGGACACCTAGGACAATGTGTCTCTAATTAATGAGTGCCACACAATCCCATGTTTGTAACAATACAGCACCAAGTCCGTTTCAGTCATACCAGGGTTGTGCTTTGAGACCGAGAAGTTATCGCGACCTAAAAGCGATTCT
The DNA here is from genome assembly GCA_001600195.1 of Yarrowia keelungensis. Taxonomy (NCBI): domain Eukaryota; kingdom Fungi; phylum Ascomycota; class Dipodascomycetes; order Dipodascales; genus Yarrowia; species Yarrowia keelungensis. Next base: position 897,694 of record BCJD01000001.1, on the reverse strand, counting down.
GGTCAAACGTGGATTTCTCCCTATAGCTTATTCAATCGGTACTTCATGGCACAAAACGCCTTTATGGCATGGGGTTGTGTCTATAGCTTAATCAGTAGGTAGTTTATGGCACGATTTGTCTATAGCTTAAATTCCAGGTAGTTTATGGCACAATCTGGCTATAGCTTAATTCCAGGTAGTCTATGGGACTCGTTTGTGGCTATAGCTTATTTTACCGGTAGTTTATGGCACCATTTTGTGGCTATAGCTTATTTTACCGGTGGTGTATGGCATCCTCTTGTTTCCATAGCTTAATCTGCCGGTACTATATGGCACTCGCGTTTGCTGGTTGCTTCTTTCATCGAATTGAAAAGGAGAGAAGAGGCGCAATACTCAGTCTCACGCTGTATTGACTGGCGTTAAACTGAACTGGCATAAATGAGTGTCATATAGATACCATCTACCCGGTAGGTTCTTGATAACGATGTTTCTAATGTGCAGTTTGATGTGTTTCGAAGATGGGAAAATAGGGGATTTTTGATGTTACACAAACACGAGAATAAGCTATAGGAAAACACCACCTTATTTTGATGTTCTATTTTTAGATACTAGTAGAAATGGGTCCTATTTCATCGAACAGCTCAACTTGTATCTCAGCTTGACTATGGCGCATATTCATGTGGTTAGTGGACATCGAGCTAAGGTTCTTATCTCATCTTGTCCCTGCATAATCAACGCTAAAGTACAAATACCTCCATTCGTTTCAGCTGAAGTGACCAAAATAAGCTATAGAAAAGTGGCCTGATTATTTGAGCCCTCGGTTACCCTACCTCAACGTTTAAGCTATACTCAACAAATTGCTGGGTTCTATTTATAGCTCAACCAATATGGTTCGTAATGTGCAGAAAGCTTTTGAATTTCGAGTAAAACTAACAGCACTACCATCAAAATGTTCCGCTTGGAACGCTGAGCACAACAGATGTGATTACTCATATATTTACTGATAGACCCAGGTGCTACGTTAAATCCCTCACTTTACTCAACAGTTTACTCAACAGATTTTTGCCTATAGCTTAAAATGAAGCACCTGATTTCTTCGAGAAATGAGGCATGTAATCACTGGAATCCACTAGGAAATACGAAAACAATTCTGAAGTGCTTCAAGAGTTGTTATTTTAAAAATTTGTTAAGTTGTGACATCTTATACGGTAATCAATACGTCAAAACCAAGAGTCTGACCTCGTCTTGGTCCTTCACACTTCACTGTGGATATCGACAAGACATCTCTGGCTGAATTTCAAGTAATATCCTGTCTGTGAGTCCTTCTACTGTACTTTGCTTGGATAATTTGGTGTTTTCACGAAAAGTTCAAAATCGTCGTTTTCGCCTGATGGTGAGTCGGGAAATTTGGTGATTTTGGACCAAATCCTGGTTGCTGACTAAGCATGAAAACACGAAATACCAAACAAAAAAAGAAACTAACAGTACCAGGTAAAACTTCAGACCGATGCGAGTAGAACTAAACTAAAATCACATCCATCTGAGCTCTCCAATGGTCTCTATAGCGCCATTAAAGTCTCAAAACCTTAATTATACCCTTGATTTGGACTTTTTTGAATATTTCGAAAATCGAGAATTTTTGAAAAGCTTAATCGAGTGAAATTCGACAGGTTCGTGGATTCGGAGAGAAAATGTTACATCCTGGAATGAGTCCTAATTTAGGCTCATTGGAATCAGCAGAGCTTCAAGATTCCATATCTGTACTTTGTTTGATGCTTTGGTATGTAATCAGGATTTTACGACGGTTTCAATTTGTGCTTACGTAAGCACAATTAATGACGTCATACCTTACAGGGAAGCTCTAGAAACGTGAGAAGAGCCCCAAATCGAATATTTCCTGAGAATTTCTTGTGCCCCCTTAAATGACCCTGAACTAGCTAGTCACTCTATGTCATATCTCGATGGTCACAAGCTCCTTTAGAAACACCAACAGACAAGACATGTCTAGATGACACGTCAAGTTTCTCTAAAAGACAGGAAAGTCAAGGTATTGGGTCCTACTTGTAGATATGACTATATACTCACAGCCTAGTTCACTGTATACTACTTATCATTATTTTACTCAATATCTCATAGCTATGGTCTGCTTTCAAGAGGTGCACAATTAGAGTGGACTCCCAATTGAGGGTATATACAATGGTAAATATATAAAATAGAGACAAAAATTGAACACCAGATAATAAATAACCCCCAAGAGTCATAAATAATTCGTAGAACGTCCAGTTTCAACTAGAACACCGGTCTAAGCTGCTGGTCTTGTTGTGAAAAAATCGTAGACCATTGTTGTGGCACCCAAAGCTTATTATTCCCTATGTATTAGTCAGCAGAAATTCCTGAGATTCTATGACGACAGTTTTCTGAAAATATATCAAGAATCGTGGCTTTTAGGGTCGAAAACAGCGAAATATTGCAAATTTCCTCAAATTTAGTTGTCCCTAAAATAAAGTTTTACCCAAAATAGTAAATAACCTTAATGTTTAGTTGAGATTTATATTTGGCGTACGCTATCTATTACTTGACTATTTAGTTAGAGGAAAATTTCTAGACTGCAACACGGTTGTCATGGCAACGTTGTTACTAATGCAAGCTTGTCGCAACTTCCGCTGCTCCCTGAATATCTCCAATTTGCCACTTCTACACCTCTGCGTCTTCTGGACTTAGTAAATAGCTTGACTTCACACTTACAAGTACTGTAAGGTTCTTAATATCTCATGTGGTCATGCATAATCTGCTAGGTACCAGACAACACGATTACAAACAAGAAGAGGGTATACAGGTGTGATACTTATATCAAAGTGATCCTCGCGATGTGCTCATTATGAAGGAAAGTAATTTCGGGCTTCTTTCACCTTGATTGACGAGTTTGACGCACTTCAATGTCCAGTATCCTCAGATGCTTAGTTAGTGTCAATTCGTTTAAGATATAGGAGTTTCAATACATGCAACAGACTCCCCTTCTCTTAAGCTACTCGCTCGTATAATTCTCTTCTTTATAGAGCCATTATTCATTTGTTTATGTGTCATGTTGTGCTATGACCCACGTAAGCACTTGGTTATTTTCGAGTGTTTTTTTTTTTTTTTCCAAACTCCAGTTCTCTTCTCAGGTTCTGTTTTTTTCTCTCAGATTTCAAAAGTTCTCCCAACTTTGGGACTTTCAGGCCAGACACCCCAAATAAGCTTTTCCAAAATTTGGGAGTTTCAAAGAAATCCCAAAAATCCCGAATCAGGGGTAAACTTGTGAAAATCGATGTTCGTTGGATCATAGAACCACAAAGACGGCGACGGGAAGATAAACCAATAATACCATCGTGACGGTCACGCTCTGAATTTTATTGTGGTAGTGCTTAAAATACTCTAAGACCAGTATTTCCATAAAATCTGCTTAGTCAGCAGACCTGAAAACTGCGATTTTGGAACAAAATCCGGTGAAATGGTCAGGCGAAAATCGAGATTTTGAACTTTTCTTGAAAATGTGACATATCGAGTCAGTGAGACATCCGGGTGAAATACCAGGTCAAAAAACCGCCGATGGCACTTATCTTGAATCGCTATGATGCCTACAGCTGGTTCTAGAGAGGGTTAAAGATGTTGCTTAGTAAGCAAATAAGGGGCTACGAACCGAAACAGCTCTGAGAGACTCCAAAATACGTCTTGAGCCACTCAGAACGTAATACGCAGCCTTACTGACACCATTTTGATGAGATATATACTTCCAGTGCGTTTCTTAGGTCTTATCCTCCTATTTCCAAGTGCAGTTCTGTAGTTACACAAAGCCATTACCTTAAACCTTAATCAGCCATCCTTGGTATTAGTCAGCAAATCTGATCCAAAACATGCCACTGGGGCGATATGTGCATTCAGAAAAATGAATCCATCCGGTATATAAGAAAATAGACATCAGAAAGTGAAAAAATAAGCGTTTCGAGTCCGTGCCTTCAAAAATGAAATTGCCAAAAAATGGGGTCATCCCGGGTTTGAACCGGGGTCACCTGCAAGTTATGATTGTGTGCAATCACAGGATGCTTCAGTCGCCCGAAGCAGGCATACTACCACTATACTAATGACCCGCGATATACGTTTCTGAGGGGTGTTTTTTCAATATAGCCCGAGGTTTGATTTTCGGAAATTTTTATGCTGTTTTCTCGCTCAAAATAGATGATGTTGCAAATTAAATAATACAGAAGTATAATTTGACTAATAATTCAACATACCAATGAGTCTTTGTTGGTCCTGGATTGCTTTGGCGGCTTGAAATCGCCATTTCAGTTTTACACCAAAACACTGAATTCGCTTTTAGTCGCATTTATTCCGAACTGCAATGCTTCTGTAAGAAAAAAAAGGCTGCATGGAACTTTCTGTGGCTATCTAGATTGTATGTGACTTTTTTTCAGCTTCTCTATGTGTTTATTGAATCTGTAGTGACCTATCCAAACTGGGGCCTGGTGTAGAGTCATTCAATGTGGTATTTGTGGACATAGAGACCGCTTAAAAGAGGAGAAAAGTAGCAGTGTGGATATTTTATCAGCTTAAAAATACCATCTTATACTATACCAGAATTACATATGATTGAAACGGCAATCTCATTGCTTTATTGTAGGGTAGTGATTGATGATACCTTACATACATTGATGTACAGCTCCAGACTCAAAAAAGAGAGTCTGAGTGAGGCTGCGTGTAGATATAGTTGCTACTACTCAATTCAAACCAGACAAGAGCTTTTCACGCTTCCTGCTTGTTCCAGTTTCCTCATTCAACTACTTCTTGATTAGTATGGGTAGTTACACAAGGACATGTACGTGAGAATGAATAGATGAAACAGCAAAGCAAGATGACGATTAAAAGCACAGCTATCCAGGTAGTCGTTCAAAGTCCTATTTTCTGTGCATACCAGAATCCCATTTTTTCATATTCACATAATGCCATATTCACCTCTCATCCCCTCCTCTGCAGGAACAAAACTTTGACATGTGCTAAAGAAGCACAGACAGGGCTGCCAGTCTCTGTGGGTACTGACAGGGGCCAGAGCGGGGACACCTTGTCTCAATTTTCTCCTCTTTTTTTTTCTCCATTTTTCCATTAGTCAGGGTCCCCCCTTAGTATTCACTTGGTGCACACTTTCATGCTCCCCCACCTTTATGCACCAGCAAGCTAGAATAGCACGCGCATGTGGCTACAGTGTACAATAGACTGAAGATATAGATGAAATTCCAAAGGTAGACTAAGTGATATAATATTAATGACAACGGAAATACGAGCCAAGTGGGATACGGCTGTCAGTGTGTCCCACCATTTACCAATCTTTTTCACGCGACATGTCTCAGCCGCTGGGGTAGTCTCCAAAGTGTAATGGATTTTATTCTGTTGATCACCACCATCAATGACCCAACCTGTGAACCGGAAGGCGACGATTGAGCGGGCCGAGCCTGTTGCTGCCGTGGCCGAGGAGCCCGACGCCAAGACCGACGTTCACATCCACCACCACCACCACCACCACAGACGGAAAACCGTCAAGGGCAAGATTCTCAACTTTTTCACGCGCAGTCGACGCATCACCTTCATTCTCGGCGCTCTGGTAGGCGTGCTGGCGGCCTGGTACTACGCTGCGCCCCCGGAGCTCAACATTGACATTGACTCGCTGCTTGGCGATTTCCCCACGTTCGACTTTGATGGACTTTCGCTCGATAACCTGTCGCTGGACACTGTGTCCGACTTTGTGCAGGATATGAAGGCGCGGTTTCCGACCAAGATTCTCCAGGAAGCTGCCAAGATCGAGAAACACCAGCAGAGTGAACAGAAGGCTGCTCCGTTTGCGGTAGGAAAGGCCATGAAGGGTGAAGGACTTCATGCCAAGTACCCTGTCGTGCTTGTTCCCGGTGTGATCTCCACAGGTCTGGAAAGCTGGTCTCTGGAAGGCACAGAGGAGTGCCCTACCGAATCCCACTTCCGAAAACGAATGTGGGGATCCTGGTACATGATTCGAGTCATGCTTCTGGACAAGTACTGCTGGTTGCAGAATCTCATGCTGGACACCGAAACCGGTCTTGATCCTCCCAATTTCAAGCTGCGAGCCGCCCAGGGTTTCGCCTCGGCCGACTTCTTCATGGCTGGCTACTGGCTGTGGAACAAGCTGCTGGAAAACCTCGCTGTGATTGGCTACGACACTGATACCATGGCTGCTGCAGCCTACGACTGGCGACTGTCTTACCCTGACCTCGAGAGACGAGACGGGTACTTCTCCAAGCTCAAGGCGTCCATTGAGGAGACGAAGCGTATGACTGGTGAGAAGACTGTGCTGACTGGCCACTCCATGGGCGCCCAGGTCATTTTCTACTTTATGAAGTGGGCTGAAGCCGAGGGATACGGAGGAGGCGGTCCCAACTGGGTCAACGAGCATATTGACTCGTTTGTGGACATTTCGGGCTCGATGCTGGGTACTCCCAAGACGCTGGTAGCCCTCCTGTCTGGAGAAATGAAGGATACTGTCCAGCTCAACGCCATGGCTGTCTATGGTCTTGAGCAGTTCTTTTCTCGACGTGAACGAGCCGATCTGCTGCGAACCTGGGGAGGAATCGCGTCCATGATTCCCAAGGGAGGCAAGGACGTCTGGGGAGATCATTCTGGAGCTCCTGACGACAAGGCCAACCAGACAGTCACGTACGGCAACTTCATCAAGTTCAAGGAGACGCTGACCAAGTACTCGGCCAAGAACCTGACTATGGACGAGACCGTGGACTTTCTGTACTCGCAGTCGCCCGAGTGGTTTGTCAACCGAACCGAAAGTGCCTACTCGTTTGGAATTGCCAAGACTCGAAAGCAGGTGGAGGAAAACGAGAAGCGACCTCAAACCTGGAGCAATCCTCTGGAGGTTGCTCTGCCCAACGCCCCCGATCTCAAAATCTACTGTTTCTACGGAGTTGGAAAGGACACTGAGCGAGCTTACTACTACCAAGATGAACCCAACCCTGAACAGACCAACCTCAACGTCAGTATCGCCGGAAACGAGCCTGACGGAGTTATTATGGGCCAGGGAGACGGAACCGTGTCTCTGGTGACCCACACCATGTGCCACAGATGGAAGGACGAGAACTCCAAGTTCAACCCCGGACACGCGACCGTCAAGGTGGTGGAGATGCTGCATCAGCCTGACAGACTCGATATTCGAGGAGGAGCTCAGACGGCAGAACACGTGGACATTCTGGGCCGTTCCGAGCTGAACGAGCTGGTGCTCAAGGTCGCCAGTGGAAAGGGAAGTGAGATTGAGGAGCGAGTCATCTCCGACATTGATGACTGGGTGTGGAACATTGATTTGGGATCCAATTAGGAAGTTCTAGTATTCGTTTATAGAGTAATGTTGTATATATAGAAGAGGAAGGGTTGGCTTCACGTGATTGGCACGTGACCTGAACGCGAAGCACGTGACCTGAATGCGAAGCACGTGACCTGAATGCGAAGCACGTGTTCCGTTGATATTATTCCCCACATTATGCACCCATCTCCAGATCTGCAAGTTCAGATGAGGAGGAGACAATGGGTATTTGGGAAATTGAATAAAATCGAAAAAAATCGGCAAAAAAATGGGAAATTGTTGGTGTCAGATGAGGCACACTCAGTGTTCTCACAGTTAAAAGGGCTTCTTCTTTTGTCCACCTCTGACACCACCTCAACAAGTCTCCAGTTTCCGTCTGACAGCAATGTAACCCATGTATGCCAAGATGTGCGACATTGAACGGAGCGGCTGAAAGACAGTGAATGTGGCTTTAATAAGCGACGGTGGGGTCATATACATATATTGCTCGTGATAAGGGAGTCTTTATCTATCGCTATAGCCATCTCTATTGCGTTTCTCAACGCCGCTTGCTTTTTCCACTAATTTAAATACCTCACCTCGCTTCACATTCCAGACTTTCATTTAAGCGTCAGACCAAGGTGTGGGATGGCGCACAAATAAAGACTGTGAGACACTTTGACGAGAGCTCGTATTTTGCAAGCTGTCTATAACAACGTCAGAAACGTTTCCAGAAGAAAGGTAAAGCCATAGATATAATATTTCGGGTGTGAAATTTTTACTAATCAATTTTCCATCATTTTATCTTTCTTCCTTTCAATTTCCCCGTATTTTCAAACCCCTATCTCGTCAATCTCGCTACAAGGCTGTGCCATCATGCATAAGGTTATCCAAGTCTGAGAATCTGAAAGCAAAGCCGTACAAGTTGTGGAGGTCTGTCTAGTCTCTTATTCGTGCTCGAAATGTCCGAAAAAGATGCTGCGATTCTGGCGGTGCAATCCAGCCCTCCAGAGTCCAAGTCCCTCAACGTCAGTGAGACGTCTGTGGACGATGTCGATCTGAAAATGACCCGGTATGGTCAGACGGCGGCTTTGGTCCGGAAACACATGCTGGTGTTCAAACGGTCCTGGTGGTGGACGTTTTTCCGGTCCTCGTTGCTCCCGGTGGCCTTTATCGTTTTTATGGTGAGTCCGAAAGTACAAGAAGTACTGATCTTGAGGCTACCCTTCTGGTTACAGATCTCTTGTGGTTACTGGTTCATTCTTAGAGCATTGGCTCTACTTCTACCCCCCTTTTGTCTAACACAGTCATACTCCAAAGCATTCTACTCTCCTTATGCGAACTACGGCGTTTCCGACCCTACTCCGGTCCGCCAGCTCAAGGACGTCATTAGCGAGCGAAAGATCATCTTCTACTCACGTGATCCGCTGGGCGTGACCGACGAGATGCGGCGAATCATGAATATCGCCTTTGAGGGTATTCCCAGCTCCCAGATTCTCGAATTGGACCATGAAAACGATATGTTCCAGGTATGCAGTCAGAACCTGAGAGGCGATTCCGCCTGTTATGGAGGTGTACAGTGGAACCATATTGATGAGGAGCAAAAGATTTACAATTATACCATCCGGGGAAACTCCGGGCTGATTCTCACGGATATCGGAGGACACAAGTCTGATCCTGATATCTTCATTCTTCCTCTACAGTGGCAAATGGACAGAGCTATCACTGGAGAAACCACGGTTCCTTACACGCTCGCTTATACTGATGAGTCACAAAGACAACATGAGCAAAATGTGATTTCAAAATTCCTGCAAATCGTCATTGACTGGCTAGCTCCTGCCTTGTTTCTGGGTATGATTGGTGTCATTTATCATTTGGCAGGTATGGCAGCTCAAGAAAGAGAGTTGGGTATTTCAGGCTTACTCACTGCCATGGGCGTGAAACAGTTCAACCGGCATTTGGCTTATCTCATCTCGTTCAGTATCGTGTATCTTCCTGGATGGATCAGTATAGCCCTGACTCTCAACTTGGTGCTCATGAAACCCACAAACGTCGCCATCTACATCTTCTACCACATTTTCTCGGGCATGTCCATGATCACGTGGGCCATGTTTCTCTCCATGTTCTTTTCCTACGCCCAGCTGGCAGGTATTGTTGCTTCAGGTCTGTCCTGTTTCCTGGCTATCATGAGTACCGTCCAAACTCGTGTTCCACACAATGAGGGACGGTTCAGAGACGCGGCAGTGTACGTTCTGTCTTTCCTATTCCCTCCGATGAACTATCCGTTCTTCATTCAGACGACAGGTAGATGGAAGAAGGAAGATATTGCTACCAACATGGTTGAAAACGCGCCGGATTCGAACATCAAGGCCATTGTCATCTTTTTCGGCGCCATCTTCTCCATCTTCTTCTACCTGTTCCTGGCCATGATCGTCGAACGAGTCATGCACGGTGTTCATTCCAAAATCAGCATAGACGAGTCGCAGAAAGACAGAGTCGTGCTTGAGGATGTCACCAAGACGTACAAGATCAGGTCTAGGTGGACTGGACGGGTGAAAAACAGAGTTACAGCAGTGGATCATCTCAATTTGCCTGTTCATAACGGCCAGATTGTGTGTCTTCTGGGAGCTAACGGTTCTGGAAAAACCACCACTCTGGAGATGATTTCCAACATCCAGAAACCCACCAGTGGAACCATCACCTTTTCTCCAGGTTCAAGAGTCGGTATTTGTCCCCAGAAAAACGTCATTTGGGACACTTTGACTTGCGAGGAGCATCTGCGAATCTGGACGCAACTCAAGGGTGTGCCTACAAAGGATATTCCTGCAGCGATTGAGTTCTTAGTTGAAAAGTGCGACTTGAGCAAAAAACGTCACGATCGAGCAGGAACCATGTCTGGAGGTCAGAAACGTAAACTCCAACTGGCTATTGCTTTTGCAGGTGGAACCAACGTCTGTGCTATTGACGAGGTCTCTTCGGGTCTTGATCCTCTGTCTCGTCGAAAAATCTGGGAAATCATCACCTCAAGTCGAGGGTCTCATACGATGCTTCTGACGACCCATTTCCTCGACGAAGCTGATATCCTCGGAGACAATATTGCCATCATGTCCAAGGGTTCTCTGCAGGTTTATGGAACGACCGTGCAGCTCAAAGAACAGCTTGGAGGAGGCTACCGAATTTTCATCTCGCATCCTGGATCGGGAATGGAGGAGATTGTCGAGCTGGAAAGTGCTGCTCAGGTAGCTGAACAGATTGAAGATCTGGAAGACAAGGGGGTCGAGTACCGAGTGGCTGGTCCTCAACTGGAAGATGTGTTCCTGCGTGTAGCTGAACGAGATCACGTGGAACACGCTGATATCACTGAGATGGGAGAAGGAGGGCTGAGAAAGGGAACTTCAACGGGATACTTCCATCAAACATGGTCAATGTTGGTCAAACGGCTGATTATTCTGAAGAGAAACCCTTTGGCTCATATCGTCATGTTCATCTTGCCTATCATTGTTGCAGGAGCTACCTCTCAATTTCTGAGATCGTTCAAGGGCTCGTCTTGTGAAGGAGACTCGCGGTTCAGACGTCAGGTCTACAACACCTACAGACTCGGAATTGACCCGTTAGATATGCCTGTAGGACCTCAAAGTGTGCTTATGGACTCTACCCAGGGCGTCAGAACGTTTATTGGAGGAATGCTTCGAGGAATGGGAAATTCGACGATCCAGAGTCTCATCATGGCCAAAATGAACAACGGAACTCACTACACGGATAGTCAGAGCTCGTTTGAAGCGTACCTCAACGCAAACTATACACAGGTGTACCCTGGAGGTGTCTACTTGGACAACTCGGCTCCTATTGCTGCTTACCTTACGAACACAGGCCATGGTACGTATTTTTCCGTCATGATGATGAATCTGCTGACTAATGCTCGTCAGAACGGAAATTACAAAATCTACGCCGACTTCTCACCCTTCCAGATCCCCTGGTCTTCTTCTACAGGTGATACCCTGCAGTTCATTGTCTACTTTGGCTTGACAATGAGCGTTGTTCCTGCCTTTGCAGCTCTCTACCCTACGTTTGAGCGTCTCTCACGTGTCAGGGCCATGCACTACTCCAACGGACTAAGAGTCGTTCCTCTATGGACGGCATATGCGATCTTTGACTGGATTCCTCTCATGCTGACAGGTGCAGCTTGTACTGGTATCATTGGAGGGTCTTCCGAGTACGTCATGGGAGCTGGTTACCTCTTTGTGGTGTTCATGCTGTATGCTCTTGCATCAGCCCTTTTCTCCTTTGTCATTTCCCTCCTGGTCAAGTCTCAACTCGCTGCCTTTGCCATCACTGCAGGCTACAATGCCATCTATTTCCTCATCTACATGATTGGATACATGTCCACGCTCATGTACGAGGACCCCTGGAAGGTGGACAGCACCGTGAAAGCGATCCATTTCACGATTTCCATCTTCTCGCCTACCTGCCAGCTGGTCAGAGCTCTCTTTGTCGCCATGAACCTCTTTGGAGTTCTGTGTCGTTCAGACAACTCGGAAATCTCCTATATGGGCGACATTCTTGCCTACGGAGGTCCCATTCTGTACCTCATTGTTCAGGCCGCTGTCTTCTACGGCATTCTAGTCTGGTGGGACTCTGGACGGTTCCGGTTCGTCTTCCGAGGCAAACACAGAGACCAGGACGAAGAAACCAAGTCTCCTACTTCTTCTGACGTCCAAAAGGAGGCTGAACACGTCGACTCCAACCCAGAGTCGTGGAATCAGGGTCTACGACTGTCACATGTCTCCAAAAAGTACGGAGGACACCGGGTGGTCGATGACGTCACCTATGGAGTTCAGCCGAACGAATGTTTTGCTCTTCTGGGTCCCAACGGTGCTGGAAAGACGACCACGTTCAACATGATTCGAGGCGAGGAAAACCCGTCGTCAGGCGGAATTCACGTGACCGGTATCCCTGTATCTTCCAACCGAGCCCAGGCTCGTCAGCATCTCGGCGTTTGTCCCCAGTTTGACGCCATGGATAAATTGTCAGTCACAGAAACGCTCCAGTTCTACGCCATGTTGCGGGGACTATCCAAGGAAGACAGAGACCACAATGTCGAGCATATCATTGGAGCTACGGGTCTTGATCGGTTCCGAAAAACAACTGCCAACGCTCTTTCAGGAGGAAACAAGCGAAAACTGTCCCTGGCTGTAGCTCTCATGGCTGATCCTCAGGTGTTGCTTCTCGACGAACCCTCTTCAGGAATGGACGCTTTTGCCAAACGAATCATGTGGCGAACTTTGTCGTCTGTGGCTCATGGACGAAGTATTGTGCTGACTACTCATTCCATGGAGGAAGCAGATGCACTAGCCAACCGAGCAGGAATTCTCGCTAAACGGTTTTTGGCGATTGGTTCGGCAGCAGACTTGCGAAACCAGTACGGAAACCTCTTCCACGTGCACCTGGTGTGTTCCAACGCCCCCTACACGTCTGACGAACAGATGTGGAAGATTGCAGAGTGGACAAGAGAGGTTTTCCCGCAGTCGCAGATGGAAGAAAAGATGTACCATGGACAGATCAAGCTGGCTGTTCCGTGCAAGACTGCCGGACATGAGAACAAAATGTCGACGATTTTCGCTCTCCTTGAGAGAAACAAGGAACGGCTGGGCATCGAGTACTACTCCGTGAGTCCCACGTCGCTGGAAGAGGTGTTTTTGGACATTGTGAGAAAGGACTTTGTGGGTGAGGATGAGTAAGCATGAGGTGGTCTGGGTATCATATTTATAGAGTGTCGAAAGACACAGTGTTTAGATTGAATGTTTTTGAATTTGAAGAGGAGGTTGTAGTGTTGGTTGTAGAATAGACAGTTTACCAATTGATTTGTTGAATACGTTAATGGGTACGAGTATAAACAACCGAGGCAAAATGATCTCTTTCTTCTCGCACAATTGATCCCTCAAATACTTGAATAGGCATGATTCTGATAAACTGAGGCATCATGACCATTCAGACACGTCAAACATGACATTGTATACGCGAAATAAAATCTTTGGAGAGGATAAGATGGTAAATCCAGTTGAAGTTGTCATTCGATGATGTCTCAATTGTCGCCTTGTTTGAAGGAAGCAGTTAACCAGATCTCTCAGTGATATTAAAGTGGATAGTTGACACAACTCTCAGTGTTAAAGCGACTGACTATAAGATGGACACCTAAAGTTGAGGCATTCAACACAACACTCAAGGCTGGAAACTGATATGTACAGTAATAAACATCTGCATTGAATTCACAGTCAACACATCACTTAATACCACACAAAAATGACCATAGATGGACAACTGAAGCTACAGTGTAAGGCATTCAACACAACTCTCACTGTTAAAAGGTGCAAGCACAGCAATTGACTATATGATGGACAACTGAGGCTTTAAGGCCCTCAAAATCGTCACCACCTATACGTACATTAGACCACCCCTTCTGTGGCGCTTGCAGTGTCGCAGTCACCAAGGGGCTCTAATTTACTGTAACGGTTTTGGCGCTAAGCCATGCAAGTTGGTGGTATGGTGATTACCCGTTGTATGACATTGAACAAGAAGTCCGTTTTCTCATAAAACCTCATTGATTCTCGTTATGCTTAAGTGACGATGTTACCAATGCTGTTTTCTGGACATTATTCTCGTCAGTACTCTAATTACTAGGTAGGCTAAAACTGACGATGTTATCAATACCGTTCTTTAAACAATGTCTTCTGCCGTTTCAAAGCCATCAGACTACCATGTCACCAAGCTGCTCTTTGGCATTGTCGTATGTCTTTTCAAACCTCTATTAACTCTCGCTACTTAGGCCTAAGTGTAACAAAAGTCGGTACTCCACGTCCATCAACGACTTTCGCTACGCTCAAGTCGTTGCACATCCATCACTCCAACGACTTTCGCTACGCTCAAGCCCTTGTCTTCACTTCAACGACTTTCGCTACGCTCAAGTCGTGTTAAATACTATATTACATCTAATCGTTGTTCTGCAGCTTGGCAAACTTGGTGTGCTCCTCGATATCCCGGGCCTCCCAGGGGTAGGCGATCCACTCGTCGGGGGTGGTTCGGGCAGCAATGTATCGGCCGGACTCCATCATGTCCTTGGGCAGCTCGGCCTTCTTGGGCTTGTCCTTGTTGTGCAGCACAAAGACGTGCAGGGTGGTCTTCTCGTCCTCTCGGCCCAGCTTCTTGGCCTGGGCGGCAATGTCCTTCTCCAGCTCGGAGACGGCGTAGTGCAGCGTGGTTCGGGTGTCGTCCACCTCGTCGACAATGAGAATGTTCTTGCCAATGAGGTCGCCGGAGTGCTTCTCGAGGGTGGAGAAGTCCAGCCACTGGGTTCGAACCACCTCGACGCCAATCTGCTCCTCGAGCTGACCGGTGCCAAGCTCCTCGTACAGAGACAGACCAATGGCCTGGATGGGGATGTTCTTGGAGCCGGGGACTCGGATGTGGGTTCGCAGGATTCGAGCGGGGATGAAGCCTCCGCCACCGATGGCAATCATCAGATCGGGCTTGAACTCCTTGATCTTCTCGGCGGCCTCCTGGCACAGCTTGTGCACGTTGTTGTAGGAGATGTACTTCTTGTCGGTGGGGACCTGGACGTCGCTCATGGTGGGTGTCGTGTGTGGGGTGGTGGTGTGGAACGGGTGTTCGAGAGGGAGAGAAGAAGAGGTCTGGAAAAAAAGGTCTTCTGGAAAAAACCCGAAATTAAGCTCATCTGCAGCTGAGAAGCTGACCACCAAAAATCTTTTACACAGAAAGAAAAAACTGCATGACCACCACACCAAGAAGTTTTCTATCTGCTCCAGGATTGTGGCTTTCCAGCGGTAGTATTTGCTGTGGAAAAATCAGCATAATCGTCGTACTATCCATGTCTGCAGCTCTTACTCCCACATCACTCCACACTGCTATTATAGGTCTGTCCCTATAGCTCTCTCTCCCAATAGACTCTCCCAATATTACCACACTCAAACTTTTAGCTTCACTATGGCGCTATCTGTGCTCAGGGCTTATCTGTAACGGTGATGTAAGGAACAGAAAAAAATTGGAGGAATAAAATGACTTGAAATTGAACATACGCAGACATATGGGCTACCACAGTACAGCAGATACCTCAGCTTCGTCTCTCCACCCTTTGCACACCCCCCACAACACCTCCAACGTACACAAGACTGCATGGTCCAACCCAAAGGAACCCAAATGGCAACCCAAAAGACCGCGGAAGTTCCATTGAGTTTGGATAGGAGATAAGAGGTAGGTAGCGGGCTGACTTGGGACTAATGACGTTGACTGTTAACGTCGTATGTGGCTGGTTATTGGTCACGTGATTCAACAAGGTGTTTCTGCCATGCACCTTTTCTGCATCAGGTGTGCAGGTGTGTGGATCCCAGTAGCAATGTAATTTACGTTCACCACAGAATGGATTGGTATGAGTTTGATTATGTAATCACCAGTTTTCTTAGTATACACCTGTATGAACAAATACGAAAACTACGAATTTCCATTATTAAATGCACAATTATAATACCAGCTATATGTTAGCCACCTCACGTAAGACTACCAAACTCCATTTCTAATAAAAATACAAATATATTGATATAATACATGTGATCATGTTAGGGACTCTCATTATTTGACCAAAAGTTGAGAAGTTTTCGACCAAGAGACTGCCGTTTGTTGGATCTGGGAGTATCATGATCGACAGATCCGTTCAGACCGTCAGATTTCCGCCTCTTGGTCTTCGAACCGGATCCAGACTCCTCATTTGACCGTTTGCGAGATCTAGGAGAGCCATTCGGGGTGGTGAACTGAGGTAGACCATGCAAGAGAGAGTTTCTGGCTGACCTGGTAGTTGACTGGGTAGCTGACTGGGTAGCTGACTGGGTAGTTGACTTGGACACCGACTCTGGTGTAGTCTTGGAAGCTGATCTTGTACGAGCCGGGGTGGCCTGAGAAGATTTAGACGCTGAACTCGTGGTTTCTGTAGGTGCACTCTTCCTTGGTCTTCCACGACCACGGGTGACCTTAGGAGTGTCCTCAGAAACTTCAGAAACTGAACTCGTGGTTTCTGTAGGTGCACTCTTCCTTGGTCTTCCACGACCACGAGTGGTCTTAGGAGTGTCTTCAGAAACTTCAGAAACTGACTTCATGGTTTCTGTGTCCTCAGAAACTTCAG